>WNWK01041556.1:0-16396 GCA_009830355.1 Cherax destructor | reverse complement strand
AAAATAATATTTTTGTATAGTTTATACTGGAGGGTGGTGGCCCTTTTGAAGAAATGTTACCGACTATAAGAGACGGGTTTTTCTATGTTACCTCTGGTAGAATAAAAGAAAACGGTTCATACATTGAAACAAAAGAAATCACTTATATTGATAGAAAAGCCCAAAATACCGAAATTTTTTTTTTATTTTCTGGCGAATTTTTAGCCAGTCCCCCACCCAAAATTCGAAAGCAAGATTTAGTATATTGTTTGATTCCTTAATAATTTGGATTGAAATGATTTTCACAGACAATATAAAATAAAGTTTTTGATTTAAAGTTTTTTTTGGAATATCTAAATGTTTTTTTTTTGGGGTAAAGGCAGATTTTTGGGTAACCAAAAAATAAAATGTTTTTTTTCCACAAGATAAGGTATATTAGAAATTGCTTTTAAAAAAAGTGGTTGATGTATTTTAACAGTAGGGATTGTCGAAGTGCACATAGTGCCTTTGGGAACCAGTGCTGCCATTTGTCAAAATCAGTTTTTTTTTTCATTGTTTGTTGGCCAACCTATTGAAACTTTTATATTATGTTACATTTGCTTCTAAACGTACCCCAAAAAAAAAAAAAATTGGACGATAAAAAAAATCCTAACCAAATTCCGGACTGGTCCCTTAACACCTGTAAAAGGGTAGAACACCACCAGTTAACACCATTAACCCTTAAAGACTGGTGCTAGAACACTCAACACCATTAAATTCCAGGAACAGCTTCGAAAATTGACCCTTCTGGAAAATCGCCAGCCCCCCCCAACATCTTGCTACGGGGGATTTAAACCCAAAGGCACCAAAAATGGAGGAACATTGCAACAATGGGGTAGCAAAATAACCCGGAGGCAGCCATGAAAATTCACACATGCATGAATTTTAAATCTCTGCACCAAGTTCACCTTAAACCAGAAAAAGTAGACCCAAAGATTGAAATCGCGGGACCTTTTCACCAATGATGACTGATACAAATGTCATCATATAAAAAACAATATCTCAGATCACAACATAATGGGCCCAGACATGATGAGGGGACCCCAGATCAAAAAAATGTGATCACCCAGGGTTTTCCCCCAAACAACTTCAATAACAAAAACATAAGGTGGGCCAAACCAAGTCCAAATGATATAAGTAGGCGCATTTAGCCAGATATTTCCCCTTACCGGATTAGTTTTGTTTTGCACATTATCATTTTACGAGAAAAATGATATTACCGGTTAAGGAGGGTTTACGGCCGTCCCCGGAGGGTTAAAACCCTTGAGCCCGGGGGGAGCCTTGTGCCATCCCCCCCCACCCCACCCACCCCATCCCCCCCCAGCCTTCCCCTTTGGTTGTAAAAGCAGGACGAAAGATGGGGGAAATCCGGTTTATTTACATTCTTTCCTGATTTTCATTGCTTTTATAAATATACAAGAAATCATGGCACCCAGTAACAAAATTTCCAAAAGGGACAAGAAAAAGTTTAAGCGTTCAAGCTGGAATTTTCAAAAAAAATCAGATATTAGATAAGCTTAAATGGCTCATGGAGGATATAGGGGGGCCTATGGCCAATGAACGTTTTGATTAGGAAGAATGAGGAAAATACGAGCTTGTGTAATGAATAACCCAAAATGTGACCTCAGAAAAAAATGACGTAGGTCCCAACAAAAAAAAATGAAAAATTGTTGCTTGAGGGTCAACAGAAAACAAAGAAAGGGGCACCACTTAGTTTTTCTTAATTGGGAAAAAAGGCCCCTTACAGTTTTTAAAAAGTGTGTGATAAGGAAGGCAGACCTGAAATGCTGTATGTTTACCACAGGTGGTTCAAGAATTTGTTGAAAAAGTTACATAATATTGTTTTCGGGAAAGTGTTCAGCGATCAACAGCAGCAAAAATTTCCCTGCTGAATTTCAGGAACTTTTTCCCGGTGGCTATGAGCCACAGCAAGTTTTAATGCTGGAGACAGGTGTTTTTTGGAAGAAATGCCAACACAACTTTATCAGTCAGCAAGAGAAAAGTGCATCGGGTTCAAGGCAGCAAAGGATCGCTTCACCTTGCTCCTTGCGGTAATGCATCAGGTGATTTCAAGTGTGCTCCATGGTTATTTACCGCTCTAAGACTCCTCGTGTTTTGAGAGGTTGGATAAAAACACCTTACCAGTAATTTGAAGTCAAACCAGTCAGCATGGATGACAGAGAAATATTTATTGACTGGTTTAAGCATCACTTTATTCCTGAAGTCAAGTTTTACCTGCACACCAAGAACCTTGCATTCAAGGCCTCTTCATTCTTGATAATTCCCGACTCATCCACAAGCTTTGCTGGATGTGACTCACATATAAAAGTTGTATTTTTACCTCCAAATACAACATCCCCTGATACAACCACTGCCCGGGGAGTTATTCAGACATTCAAGTGTAACTACACAAAAAAATTAAAAAAAAACTAGTTGCATCAATGGACTCTGACTCCAACTGGCAGTACCAAGCTTTGGAGTAAATTTAACATTGCAGATGCCATCAGCTATGCTAGAAGTGCATGGAATGAAGTGCCCAATCAACATTAAATGCAGGTTTGGGGAAAGTTATGGCCTTCTGTAGTTAATTTTTCACTGGTTTTCCCTTGCTTGAGAGTCAGGTTCAGGAAATTGTTCAGCTGGCAAGGAGATTACCAGGTGATGGTTTTGAAGATATGAATGAAGATGATGTGAATGAACTCTTAGAAGATGATGATGATGAAGACAGGAGTCCAGAGGAAATGTTGGCAGAGTTCGATGCACAGATGCAAGGGATAACAGAAGAAGATGAAGAAGAACCTAAGAAAAAGAGTTAACATTGCAGCAGTTACGTGAGAGTTCCATGTTGCTGCTAAACTAGCAGACTTTTTCACTGAAGAGGACCCTGACAAAGCTAGAAGCAGTGCTTTGAAACGGGTCTAGACCAGCTGATGATGCCTTACCGTCAGCTGTATAATGTAATGCAGAATAAAAGCCCAGAGATCCATTACAGAATTTATGCACACTGCAATACAACCATCGACTTCAGCACCAGAACCTCTACCATCCACTTCTACCGACAACCAACAAGCATCCACCTCAGCCCAGTAGGGCCACACCATCCATATCCACTCTTCACTACCATCCACAAACATCATTACCCACAATTTAAGGTAAGAAATACTATTATTTCTATTGCATTTGTAGTCTTAAGCAGTAATACAGTAGATCATGACAATGCACTACAATTACATATCCACCTCAGCTCAGTAGGGCCACACCATCCATATCCACTCTTCACTACCATCCACAAACATCATTACCCACAATTTAAGGTAAGAAATACTATTATTTCTATTGCATTTGTAGTCTTAAGCAGTAATAGATCATGACAATGAACTAAAATTACATATTTGCCTTCAATTTTTGCAAGATATGTTGGTCTAAAAAAACTTGTTTGGCTTTTTTTCCCATAAGTTCTGTTAATCATTTAAGACGAAATTATCTAACACGACTTTTTCAGGAACGTATCTATCGTGCTAAATGACGTCCTACTGTAAACTGGGAAGATTGCCTAAGCATCACGGATCCCAACCTATGTCTAGAACAAATTAACTCTGTGGTACTTGAGGTTTGCTCAAGGCAAATTCCCTTAAGGAAAAGGAGAAGATGCAAACTAAAAGAGAGAGGCGCTCCATACAGGCGAAGGCAAAGAATAATGGAGCGGTACAGGAGGCCAATATCTCTGAAATACGTAGGGGGACACTAGTCAGAGAAATAGCAAACATCGAATTAAAACTAAAGGAATCTTACAGGAATCAAGAGACACGGGAAGAACTAAAAGCCATAAATGAAATTGAAAGAAACCCTAAGTATTTCTTTTCCTATGCAAAATCAAAGTCGAGAACAACAACCAGTATTGGGCCCTACTTAAACGGGATGGGTCCTACACAGATGACAGCAAGGAAATGAGTGAGTTACTTAAATCCCAGTATGACTCAGTTTTTAGCGAGCCACTAACCAGACTGAAAATCGAAAACCTAAATGAATTTTTTTTGAGAGTGCCACAGAACTTGACAGACGCATGCCTTTCTGACATCATCATGACGCCAAATGACTTCGAAAAGGCAATAAATGACATGCCCATGCACTCCGCTCCAGGCCCAGACTCATGGAACTCCGTGTTCATCAAGAACTGCAAGAAGCCCCTATCACATGCTTTTAACATCCTATGGAGAGGGAGCATGGACACTGGGATCGTCCCGCAGCTACTAAAAACAACAGACATAGCCCCGCTCCACAAAGGGGGCAGTAAAGCAATAGCAAAGAACTACAGACCAATTGCGCTAACGTCCCATATCATAAAAATCTTTGAAAGGGTTCTAAGAAGCAAGATCGCCACCCATCTTGATACCCATCAATTGCACAACCCAGGACAGCATGGGTTTAGAGCAGGCCGCTCCTGTCTGTCCCAACTACTGGACCACTACGACAAGGTCCTGGATGCTCTAGAAGATAAACAGAATGCAGATGTTATATACACAGATTTTGCAAAAGCCTTTGACAAGTGTGACCATGGTGTAATAGCACACAAAATGAATGATAAAGGAATAACAGGAAAAGTTGGTAGATGGATCTATAATTTCCTAACATGTAGAACACAAAGAGTAGTAGTCAACAGAGTAAAGTCTGAGGCAGCTACTGTGAAAAGCTCTGTTCCACAAGACACAGTACTTGCTCCCATCCTATTCCTCATCCTCATATCAGACATTGACAGTTATATAAGCCACAGTGCTGTGTCTTCCTTTGCAGATGACACCCGAATCTGTATGACAGTGTCCACCGTTGAAGACACTGCAAGACTCCAAGCAGACATAAACCAAATCTTTAAATGGGCTGCAGAAAACAATATGAAGTTCAATGATGAGAAATTTCAATTACTCAGATACGGAAAACGTGAAGAAATTAAAATCTCATCGGAGTACAAAACTAATTCCAACCACACAATAGAGCGAAAAACTAATGTCAAAGACCTGGGAGTGATCATGTCTGAGGATCTCACCTTCAAGGACCATAACAAAGTAGCAATTGCATCTGCTTGAAAAATGACAGGATGGATAATGAGAACCTTCAAAACCAGGGATGCCAAGCCCATGTTGACACTTTACAGATCGCTTGTTCTATCTAGGCTGGAATATTGCTGCACACTAACTGCACCTTTCAAGGCGGGTGAAATTGCTGACCTTGAAAATGTGCAGAGAACCTTCACCGCACGCATAAGTGCGATAAACCACCTCAACTATAAAAAACATACGAAAAAACACTGCAAAGTCGGTTTTAATCGAAAATTACGGTCTCAGTTTTTTTCTCTCATTATGCACTGTGTGCTGCAAGATTTATTTTATGTGGTGCACACTTACCACATAGATGTATTCTCTCATATCTAGGCCCAAATTTATCGCTCACAGCTAATCTGAGTGAGCTGAGCTCATGGCATAGAACTACGGTTTGGACCATCAACTCAAAGCCGTAGAACTACGGCACAGAACCTGAAAGGGTTAAGCGATAGAAAAATGACGACACGAAACTTAACTCCTCCATTGTTGTTTGAGGTATATAGGGCAACTGACAACACCGCTGCCTCTGCTGCCGCCTTCACCACCACTATGTAAGGCATATCTTTCAGTGGCCCTTATACACCCAACAACAAACAACACAACACAACACCACTCGTGACATTCGTAATGACATATTTTATTCATTCTAGAGTATATGTCATGTTTCTATGTTATTAACATTGTTTAAGATGTCATATTAGATGAATTGTGATAGATAAATAAGCCGTAGTGTTGATATTAGTTTCAATAAATAACAAAAAAAGGCACAATACCGTGACTGGAACAATACACACACAACCCGCACATATAAAAAAGAGAGGAGCTTACGACGACGTTTCGGTCCGACTTGGACCATTTACAAAGTCACACTAACACACAGGACAGGAAGAAGGGATATTTATAGGCAGGCAGACAGGGGAAGGCACAAGAAAGTGGTGGAGGGGTAATAATGGAGGTAGTAGTGGTAGTGGTAGTAGTAGTAGTAGTGGTCAGTCATATACTAGGAAAGGAGCACTGCAATGAAACTGGCGGCCCGTATAGAGTAAGGACAACAACACAGAGGGGAAAAAACGAAAATAAAATAAAATAAAGAAGGACAAATACATGGCAAAATAAAAGAAAGAAAACACAGAGGAGAAAGGAGAAAGAGGAGAAGTGGGAAGACATAGAAGGGGAAGGAATCAGGTTAAGTCACGGGTGTTCTGAAGTTTGGAGCATTTAACAATGTAATGGGAGGGGAAAGCATCTACAGTGACAAAGCCAGGGCTAAGATTCATACAGGGAAAGTTGTGTATAAGGGAGGATTCAACCAGACGGCGACTGTGAAAGTTAAACGTAGGGTAGACAGTTTTAGCAGAAGACCAATCAATAGGATGACTGTGATCTCTGACATGACAGAAAAGAGCATTATTAGTGTCGGCAAGCCTAACACAATTTTTGTGCTCCCTAAGTCTGTCAGAAAGAGATCGGTCAGTTTCTCCAAAGTACTGAAGAGGACAGGAGGAGCAAGAAATAGAGTAGACACCAGGAGAATCTATAGAGGGAGGGGAGGTATGAACTAGATTAGTGTGAAGAGTGATAGTCTGGCGAAAGGTAAGTTTAATGTCTAAGGAACGGAGAGAGTTGTTGAGATTAGAGAGACCAGAGATGTAGGGAAGGCAGAGGACAGGAGAGTTCCCAGGAGTAGAGGGTTTAGGAGAGAAGAAAGTCTGTTTGGCACGAGAGAAAGCAGAGTCAATGAAATGGGAAGGATAGCCAAGGCGGGAAAATGAATTATGAAGAGTGGAAATTTCTGCTTCAAGGAACTGAGGATCACAAATGTGGAGAGCACGGAGAAAGAGGGAGATAAGAACACTTTTCTTGACAGAGGAGGCATGAAAAGTAGTGAATGTACATGCCACTGTGCATAGGCTTGCGGTACATGGAAAAGGCAAAACCTGTAACTGAGCGGTGGACATGAACATCAAGGAAAGGAAGCAAAGAATTAAATTCCTAATCAGCTTTAAACTTAATGGAAGGGGCAAGATTATTAAGAGCATCAACAAATGGTTGGAAGAGACTTGAGTCATGCAGCCAAAGATGTCATCTACATAGCGGAGCCAGAGTGATGGACGTACATCAATAGTGGGAAGAAGAACAGTCTTGAAGTATTTGTCCTTCTTTACATTTTATTTTATTTTCATTTTTCCCCCTGTGTTGTTGTCCTTACCCTATGCGGGCCGCCAGCTTCATTGCAGTGCTCCTTTCCTAGAATATGACTGACTCCACTACTACTACCACTACCACTACTACCTCCATTATTACCCCTCCACCACTTTCTTGTGCCCTCTCCTGTCTGCCTGCCTATAAATACCCCTTCTTCCTGTCCTGTGTGTTAGTGTGACTTTGTAAATGGTCAAAGTCGGACGGAAACGTCGTCGTAAGCTCCTCTCTTTTTTATATGTGCGGGTTGTGTGTGTATTAGTGTCATATTGAAGGACTATCTTGTCCTGTCTCCAAACAAACTCCTGCCGCCGCCACCACTGGCCACATACGTAATGACATATTTTATTCATTCTAGAGTGTATATGAGGTTTCTATGTTATTTATATTCTTTATTATGTCATATTAGATGAACTGTCATAGATAAATAAGCCATATAGTTGATATTAGCATCATATTAAAGGAGTATTTTGTTCTGTCTCCAAACAATACTCTCCTCCTGCCTTCAATAAAGGTATGTAATTCAAAATTCAAATTCAAAATCCTTTATTTCATGTAATACAAGGTGGGGGGTACTTATAGTTATACATTAAAGTTGATATTACAAGATGGCCAATAATATGCCTAGGTATGCCTAGGCTTTTCAGGCAGTCTTATGATAGGTCTTACTCAATAGCTATACAATGGATATACAGATTGTAAGGTTAGGTTTACAAAATTTAGGTACTGGAATTTAAACATTGAGAATTTAACAATTAGTATAAAAAGTTAGCAATTAGTTTATATATTAATGATAAAGGTGATATATTGGCATAATATAGATTCTATATTGGAGTATCTTAGGCAAACTTATGACTAGCTTAAGTATTATGGAGCAATAGTTGTATTAGAATTTTGGTTGGAACTGTGCAAATTAAGGGGAATCACAGATATCAATAAGTGTATTTTGCTGTGGTTAGTAATGTGCAAATTAAGGAGAATCACAGATATCAATAAGTGTATTTTGCTGTGGATATGTGCAAGATAAAGTAGTTTTCGTATGGTTAACTACCGGTTGGGTGCGTAAGTGAGATAAGATGTTTTTTAACGGTGCTTTTGAAAATGGAGGTTGTGTCTGCAGTTCTAGAGTTTTCAGGCAGGGAGTTCCAGATTTTAGGCCCTTTTATGCGCATTGAATTTTTGTATAGATTTAGTCGGACACGGGAATGTCAAAGAGATGTTTATGTCTGGTATTATGTCTATGGGTCCTGTCACAACTGTCAAGAAAGTGTTTTAGCTCAGGGTTAAAGTTGGAATTAATGGTTCTATAAATGTAGATAGCAGAGTAGTAAGTATGGATGTTCTGGACAGTGAGTAGGTTTAGGTCTTTGAAGAGTGGGGGTGTGCTGCCTAGCGTTGGATTGTGTGATAATTCTTACTGCGGCTTTTTGTTGGGTTATTATTGGCTTTAGGTGGGTAATTGCTGTTGATCCCCATGCACAAATGGCATATGTGAGGTAGGGATAGATGAGTGAGTAGTATAGTGTGAGTAGGGCTGATTGTGGTACATAATACCGTATCTTAGAGAGGATCCCACAGTTTTGGACACTTTCTTTGTTATGTGTTGGATATGGGTGCTGAATTTCAGGCTGCTGTCAAGGTGAAGGCCCAGGAACTTGCCCTCGTTATGTCTAGCAATAGGTGTAGAGTTGATCTTAATGTTTAATTGTGGATCATCTGTTCTGTTGCCAAACATAATATAGAAGGTCTTATCAGTGTTGAGTGTAAGTTTATTGGCAGTCATCCATGTTGCTATTTTTATTAATTGTCGTTAACAATGGTGTTAAGCGTGGCAAGGTTTGTGTGGGAGATGACATAAGTTGTATCGTCAGCAAAGAGTATTGGTTTCAAGTGTTGTGATACATTGGGAAGATCATTGATGTATAAGAGGAAGAGCAGGGGACCAAGGACACTTCCCTGCGGTACGCCGGTGTCTAGTGGTAGTGTCGTGGAGGATGTGTCTTTAATAGTGACATACTGGTACCTATTAGTGAGGTAGGATTTGAGGTATGCTAGTGCATGACCTCTTATTCCATAGTGGTCAAGTTTGTGGAGTAGGATGCCGTGGTTTACTGTGTCAAAAGCTTTCCTTAAGTCAATAAAAAGTCCTAGTGGATATTCCTTATTTTCAAGTGCTGTGTAAAGCAGGTCTATCATTTTTACTATTGCATCGTTAGTGCTTTTATTTTTCCTGAAGCCAAATTGGCAGGGGTTGAGTATGCTTTGTGTAGTTATAAACGAGTATAATCTCTTGTGCACAAGTTTCTCGAATATTTTGGATAGCAATGGTAGATTTGATATAGGCCTATAGTTATTTACGTCTGTAGGGTCACCACCTATGTGTATTGGTGTAACCCTTGCTGTTTTGAGTAGTGTTGGGAAGGTGCTAGATTCTAATGATTTGTTAAAAAGTAAAGAAATAGGATATGAAAGGACATGAGCAGCTCGTTTGTATATTAAGGGTGGAACTTGAGACAGATGTCCTGATTTATTTTTAAGTGACTTGATTATCATGGAGACTTCAATAGTCATTTAAATGTTCATTTATCCATTTCTTTAGTCATTTTATTTAGTTCTCATTGTTTTGAATATGTAAAACTATAGTTTATCTTAAAAAAAATATTTTTTGTTGATATTTTTGTCTGGAACGGATTAATTGTATTTACATTAATTCTTATGGAAAATATTATTTCGCTTTTAGGCCAAGCTTCTCGAATGGATTACGGCCGATAAGCAAGGGTCCACTGTATGTCATTATGTGACAAGTGGAGGCGGCCATAACCGCTCCCGCATTGTTGTGGTATTCACTGCCATCTAGTGACAGCCTTTCGAAGCCGTCTATTATTATACAGTGGAACCCCGAGTTTCAGCCGCCTCTAGCATTGGCTGCTTCGAGTTTCAAGCACTTTTTTCTGCTAAATTTTGTCCCGGGTTTCGCACTGTGCCCAGTGTTTTGGCTGGCGTACCAGACCTGTCCGCCTGCCCACGCAGGCATCGTGAGTCAGTCTGGCTTTGTTTATCCTCGAGTGAACATTACCCTCCGTGCTCATCCAAACATTTCACAATATAATTCATAGTGTTTGGTGCTTGATGACTGAGTGCGACTGCTAGCCAGCGATAAAGTGTAGCATTAACAGTGTAGAAAGTAAGTTAAGCTATTAAGCGATAGAAAAAGGATGACACGAAACTAACTCCTCCAATGTTGTTGGAGGTATATAGGGCCACTGACAATATATGCCGCCCTAAACCTCTGTCAGGACCCTAAACCAATGCCAGCATCTCCTCTAAGGTACATACAGTAAATGTAAATATTTCTTATTTATAGTGTAAATATTTATAAATTAAAGTGTAAATATTTCTTATTTATAAATTATGTACATTGTTTCAGTATGAATAGTGGTGGTGGCCTCTGCTGCCATCAACACCACCACTATATGTTCTGCTTATGGTCAGTGGCCTTTATAAACCCAACAACAATAACACTACCACCAGTCCTCACATATGTAATGACATATTTTATTCATTCTAGAGTATATATTAGTGATGTATCGGATATTCGCATCCGCATCTGCATCTGCGGAACATCCACACAATTTCTTACATCTGTATCTGCATCCGCATCCGTATTTCACAGCAAACAGGTATCCGGATATACATCCGCATCCGAAATCCGCGGAACATCCGCACAATTTCTTACATCCGCATCAACATCCGCACAATTTCTTACATCCGCATCCATAAATGAGTAAGACATCCGTATAAACATCCGCATACCGGATATCTAAATTTTTCACATCCGATACATCCCTAGTATATATCATGTTTCTATGTTATTAATATTGTTTATTATGTCATATTAGGTGAATTGTGATAGATAAATAAGCCGTTGAGCTGATATTAGTGTCATATTGAAGCATTTTGTCCTGTCTTCAAACAATAACCTCGACAGGGATCCAGTGCCTCTCAAGCTGGTCCTAGTGGCATTAAAAGACAAAGAAGGGAAGTAACCCCGGATAAGGACTTGTTACCTAAAGTCTTTATGGAAGGGGATTTCATTTCCAAACAATAAGTCCTCCCTCTCTCCTCCTCCCTATTTTCCAGATGCCAACAAGAGTCTTCAATAAAGGTACAGTAGACCCTCGCTATTCGAACACTCCAAACTCGCCCTTTTATGTAAGTTTATTATTGTAAGTGCTTTTATAAGTGTATTTTTGGGGGTCTGAAATGGACTAATCTAATTTACATCATTCCTTATGGGAATAAATTCGTTTGGTAACAGCACTTGAACAACATTCTGGAATGAAGAATGTTCGAATAGCGAGGGTCCACTGTATGTAAATATGATTTTAAATGTTTATTTAAATATGTACAGTGGTACCCCGACTTACGATATTTTTTCATTCCAGAATGCTGTTCAAGTGCCATTACCAAACGAATTTATCTCCATAAGAAATGATGTAAAATAGACTAGTCCTTTTAGACCCCCAAAATTACACTTACAAAAGCATTTAAAAAAATCAACTTACATAAAAGGGTGTGTTTGGGGACCATCGTAAGTCGGGGTACCACTGTATTTATAATTGTTTGGTGTATGTAATACTATAGTTATTCTTTAAAAAATGTATTTTTTGTGAATATTTTTGGGGGTCCGGAATGGTTTAATTGGATTTTTCATTATTTGTTATGGGAAATATTGCTTTGACTTTCGGCCGTTTTGAGTTTCGGCCGAGCTTCTGGAACAGATTATGGCTGAAACTCGGGGTTCCACTGTATTCAGTGTAAGTTTATTGACAGTCATCCAGGTTGCTATTTTTGCAAGCTCTTCATTAGCAATAGTATTGAGTGAGGCTAGATTAGTGAGAGAGATGACAAAAGTCATGTCGTCAGGAAAGAGAATAGGTGTAAGTTGTTGAGATACGCTTGGAAGGTACTTGATGTATAAAAGGAAAAGGAGGGGACCAAGAACTCTTCCCTGTGGTACACCAGTATCCAGGGGTCTTGTTGAGGAGGTTGTGTCATTGATAGATATGTATTGCTTTTTTTTTAGTAAGGTATGACTTGTATACAAGTGCATGGCCTCTTTTACCATAATGATCAAGCTTGAGGAGTAGGATGCTGTGGTCTACTGTATCAAAAGCTTTCTTAAGGTCGATGAAGAGTCCAAGTGGGTATTCGTTTTTTTCAAGTGCTGTTTAAAGCAGGTCTAGTATTTTTATAATTGTGTAGTTTGGGCTTTTGTTTCTCCTGAAGCCAAACTGGCAGGGGTTAAGGATGCTTTGTGATGTTATGAAAGAGTATAACCCTTTGTGTATGAGCTTCTCGAAGATTTTGGAAGGTAAAGGGAAGTTTGATATTGGCCTATACTGTAATTGTTTACATCTGTTGGGTCACCACCTTTGTGTATTGGTGTAATTCTTGCTATTTTGTGTGATGCCGAGAAAGTGTTGGCTTCCAGTGATTTGTTAAAGAGTAATGCAATGGTGGGTGAAAGGATTTGAGCTGCTTGTTTGTACAGTAGTGATGGTACTTGGGTTACATTTCCTGATTTGATTTTTAGAGTTAATAATCATGGTAACCTGAGTGGGCTCTGTTGGTGCAAGACAGAGGGATGTTGGGAAGTTTCCATATACGTACTAGATAATAATTAGCTCGGGCATTGGTAATTGGAATTTTACTGGCGAGATTTGATCCTATGTTTGAGAAGTCATTTATCTTGTTATCTGTATCAATAGGCAGGAATTTCAGTTCGTTTAGTTTAGTTAGTACAATATTACTAGTTCTGTTCGGTTTGTGCGTGCCTAGGATCTGAGAGTGTGTCTTCCAGGTCTTTTTAATATCTCCTCTCGTTTCAGTGAATTTATTAGAATAGTATAGTTGCTTGGACTTTCTGATTAATTTGGCGAGGACTGACGTATAGTATTTGATGAATTCTTTAGTTATTAAGCCCCTTCTATATTGCTTTTCATATTGATGGATCTTAGGATGCTGTTAGTAAGCCATGGGCAACTTAGTCTTTTATTAGTGATCTGTTTAGTTTTTATGGGACAATGTTATATAGTCTACATATTTTGTTTGGAAATGTGTCTACCCATTCATTGATACCAACAGCATTGGAGAATTCTGTAGGCCAGCCAACTGAGTTTAGCTCTGCAGTGAAGTTAATTATTGAAATCTCATCATGGAGTTGAAAAGAGAACTTATTATATTCCAGTTGTTAGGAGGATAGTTGGGTAGTGGTCAGTAGTGTTGTCCATGATTATCCTTGCTTTAAGGGGGGCGAGTATGTTTGTCCGTATATGGTCAATTATGGTCGCACTGGTCTCAGTTAGTCTTGTTGGTTTTATAATTGCTGGTATGAGTAGTGTATTGTTCATATTGTTAATGAAGTCGGTTACATGTTGGTCATTTTTTTTATTTTTTATTTTTATTAACACATCGGCCGATTCCCACCAAGGCAGGGTGGCCCAAAAAAGAAAAACTTTCATCATCATTCACTCCATCACTGTCTTGCCAGAGGGGTGCTTTACACTACAGTTATAAAACTGCAACATTAACACCCCTCCTTCAGAGTGCCGGCACTGTACTTCCCATCTCCAGAACTCTAGTCCGGCCTGCCGGTTTCCCTGAATCCCTTCAGAAATGTTACTTTGCTCACACTCCAACAGCACGTCAAGTATTAAAAACCATATGCCTCCATTCACTCCTATCAAATACGCTCACACATGCTTGCTGGAAGTCCAAGCCCTCGCACACAAAACTTCCTTTACCCCTCCCTCCAACCTTTCCTAGGCCGACCCCTACCCCGCCTTCCCTCCACTACAGATTTATACACTCTGAAGTCACTCTGTCTCGTTCCATTCTCTCTACATGTCCAAACCACCTCAACAACCCTCCTCAGCTCTCTGGACAATCGTTTTGGTAATCCCGCACCTCCTCCTAATTTCCAAACTCCGAATTCTCTGCATTATATTCACACCACACATTGACCTCAGACATGACATCTCCACTGCCTCCAGCCTTCTCCTCGTTGCAACATTCATCACCCATGCTTCACACCCATATAAGAGCGTTGGTATAACTATACTCTCATACATTCCCTCTTTACTTCCATGGACAAGGTTCTTTGTCTCCACAGACCCCAAGTGCTCCACTCACCCTTTTCCCCTCATCAATTCTATGATTCACCTCATCCTTTATAGACCCATCCGCCGACATGTCCACTCCCAAATATCTGAATACATTCACCTCCTCCATACTCTCTCCCTCCAATCTGATATCCAATCTTTCGTCACCTATTCTTTTGTTATCCTCATCACCTTACTCTTTCCTATATTCACTTTCAATTTTCTTCTTTTACACACCCTACCAAATTCATCCACCAACCTCTGCAACTTCTCTTCAGAATCTCCCAAAGCACAGTGTCATCAGCAAAAAGCAACTGTGACAACTCCCACTTTGTATTTGCTTCTTTATCTTTTAGCCCAACACCTCTTGCCAAGACCCTCACATTCACTTCTCTTACAACCCCATCTATAAATATATTGAACAACCACGGTGACATCACACATCCTTGTCTAAGGCCCACTTTTACTGGGAAATAGTCCCTTCCCTCCTACACACTCTAACCTGAACCTCACTATCCTCATAAAAACTCTTCACTGCTTTCAGTAACCTTCCTCCTATTCCATACAACTGCAACATCTGCCACATTGCCCCCCTATCTACCCTATCATACGCCTTTTCCAAATCCATAAATGCCACAAAACATCTTTACCCTTATCCAAATACTGTTCACCTATATGTTTCACTGTAAACACTTGGTCTACACACCCCTACCTTTCCTAAAGCCCCCTTGTTCATCTGCTATCCTGCTTTCTGTCTTACTCTTAATTCTTTCAATAATAACTCTACCATACACTTTACCAGGTACACTCAACAGACTTATTCCCCTATAATTTTTGCACTCTCTTTTGTCCCCTTTGCCTTTATACAAAGGAACAATACACGCTCTCTGCCAATCCCTAGGTACCTTACCCTCTTCCATACATTTATTAAATAATAGCACCAACCACTCAAAACTATATCCCCACCTGCTTTTAACATTTCTATCTTTATCCCATCAATCCCAGCTGCCTTACCCCTTTCATTCTACCCACTGCCTCACGAACTTCCCTACACCCACAACTGGCTCTTCCACACTCCTACAAGATGTTATTCCTCCTTGCCCTACACACGAAATCACAGCTTCCCTGTCTTCATCAACATTTAACAACTCCTCAAAATATTCTCTCCATCTTCCCGATACCTCTAACTCTCCATTTAATAACTCTCCTCTCCTATTTTTAACTGTCAAATCCATTTGTTTCTAGGCTTCCTCAACTTATTAATCTCATTCCAAAACTTTTTCTTATTTTCAACAAAATTTGCTGATAACATCTCACCCACTCTCTCATCTGCTCTCTTTTTACACTGCTTCACCACTCTTTTAACCCTCTTTTCTCTCCATATACTCTTCCTCTCTTGCATCACTTCTACTTTGTAAAAACCTCTCATATGCTAACTTTTTCTCCCTTACTACTCTCTTTACATCATCATTCACCAATCGCTCCTCTTCCTCCCGCACCCACTCGCCTGTAACCACAAACTTCTGCTGAACACTCTAACACTACATTTTTAAATCTACCCCATACATTTTCGACCCCATTGCCTACACTCTCACTAGCCCATCTATCCTCCAATAGTTGTTTATATCTTACCCTAACTGCCTCCTCTTTTAGTTTATAAACCTTCACCTCTCTCTTACTTACTGATTCTATTTTCCTTGTATCCCATCTACCTTTACTCCACTGTAGCTATAACTAAAAAGTGATCTGATATATCTGTGGCCCCTCTATAAACATGTACATCCTGAAGTCTACTCAACAGTCTTTTATCTACCAATACATAGTCCAACAAACTACTGTCATTACGCCCTACATCATATCTTGTATACTTATTTATCCTCTTTTTCTTAAAATATGTATTACCTATAACTAAACCCC
>WNWK01041555.1:0-16396 GCA_009830355.1 Cherax destructor | reverse complement strand
TTTCTCTCTTTTTAATAATTATTTTCTCTCTTTTTAATAATTATTTTCTCTTTTTTTAATATTTATTTTCTCTCGGTTTTCACTCAGGAAGACACTAATAATATCCCAAGAATTAGGTATTTTAGTGGGCCTGAAGAAGATAAATTATGTAGTATCACAGTCACTAGCGAAAAGGTTATCAAACAGATAGACCGTTTGAAGCAAAATAAATCGCCAGGCCCTGATAAGCTTTTTTCAAGGGTTCTTAAGGAATGCAAAATAGAACTCTGTGAACCTATTATCTGTCTCAGTGCTGGAGGCAACGATGTTGGCAGACGTAGGAGTGAGGAGCTGATTAGCAGCTATAGGTCAGCAATAGACAGAATTGAGAAGAAGGGTGGGAACCCTGTCATATGTGGTATTTTGCCAAGGAGAGGAGTTGGAAATGAATGGTTGTCCAGGGCAATTGGTGTCAATTGCTGGCTGGACAAATACTGTAAGGAAAATGCAGTAACATTCATTGACAACTGGGACCTCTTCTATGGCAGAAATGACATGTATGCCAGGGATGGGGTTAACTTAAGAACATAAGAAAGGAGGAACACTGCAGCAGGCCTGTTGGCCTATACTAGGCAAGTCCTTCACAATCCGTCCCACTAACAGAATATTTGCTCAACCCAATTTTCAATGCTACCCAAGAAATAAGCTTTGACAATTCTACCCACTCATGCGCGAGTCCCACTCAAATCCAACCCCTCTCACTCATGAATTTATCCAACCTAAATTTGAAACTACCCAAGGTCCTAGCTTCAATAACCCTACTAGGCAGACTGTTCCACTCATCAACTACCCTATTTCCAAACCAATACTTTCCTATATCCTTTCTAAATCTAAACTTATCTAACTTGAATCCATTATTGGGGTTCTCTCTTGGAGAGATATCCTCAAGACCTTATTTATATCCCCTTTGTTAATACCCATTTTCCACTTGTATACCTCGATCATGTCTCCCTCATTCTACGTCTTACAAGTGAATGTAATTTTAGGGTCTTCAATCTTTCTTCGTAAGGAAGATTTCTAATGCTATGTATTAATTTAGTCATTCTACGCTGAATGTTTTCTAACGAATTTATGTCCATTCTGTAATATGGAGACCAGAACTGAGCTGCGTAATCTAGGTGAGGCCTTACTAATGATGTAAAAAGCTGTAATATAACCTCTGGACTTCTGTTGCTAACACTTCTTGATATAAATCCCAGTAATCTATTTGCCTTATTACGTACGCTTAGGCATTGCTGTCTTGGTTTAAGGTTGCTGCTTACCATCACCCCCAAGTCCTTCTCGCAATCTGTATGGCTAAGTTCTAGGTTATTTAACTTATAAGTGCTTGGGTTATGGACACTCCCGAGCTTCAGAACCTTGCATTTATCTACATTGAACTGCATCTGCCACTTTTCTGACCACGAATTAAGTTTGTCTAAATCTTCCTGAAGTTCTATGACATCTATGTTTGAATCAATTATCCTACCTATCTTCGTGTCGTCGGCGAATTTGCTCATATCACTAGTAATTCCCTCATCCAGGTCATTGATATATATTATAAATAACAATGGTAAAAGGACACAAATGCAACTAATGTGACATTTTATTGTGGCAACGTTTCGCTCTCCAGGAGCTTTCTCAAGCTCCTGGAGAGCGAAACGTTGCCACAATAAGATGTCACATTAGTTGCATTTGTGTCCTTTTACTTAACATATTGTCGGTAATTCTACCAATATTATTACAAATAACAATGGGCCTAAGACTGATCCCTGTGGAACACCACTTGTTACAAGTCCCCATTCGGATTTAACCCCATTTATGCACACTCTCTGCTTCCTATTGGTGAGCCATGACTCGATCCATGACAGCACTTTTCCCCCAATGCCATGAGCTGCCACTTTCTTTAACAGTCTCTGGTGCGGTACTCTATCAAAAGCCTTACTAAAGTCTAAATAAACAATATCGAATTCTTTATCGTGATCAACAGCTTCAAAAGCTTTACTGAAGAAGGTTAATAAATTAGATAGGCAGGAACGGCCCCTCGTGAATCCATGCTGGGTATCATTAATCAAATTATGGTTATCTAGATGGCTTCTAATAATATCAGCTATAATTGACTCTAGTAATTTGCCTACAATTGAGGTCAGACTTATTGGGCGGTAGTTTGACGGTAGTGACTTGTCCCCTGCTTTAAAAATAGGAATTACATTAGCCATCTTCCACATATCAGACACTACACCTGTTTGAAGAGATAAATTAAAAATGTTAGATATTGGTTCACAGAGTTCCATTTTGCATTCCTTAAGAACCCTTGCAAAAAGCTCATCAGGACCCGGCGATTTATTTTGTTTCAGTCGGTCCAGCTGTTTCATAACCATTTCGCTAGTGACTGTGATATTACATAATTTATCTTCTTCTGGGCCTCTGTAAAAATTAATTACTGTGATATTATTAATGTCTTCCTGTGTGAAAACCGAGAGAAAATAATTATTAAAAATAGAGCACATATCATTCTCCTTGTCAGTAAGATGCCCAAAGTTATTTTTAAGGGGACCTATCTTATCCCTAACTTTTGTTCTATAAACCTGGAAAAAACTTTTTGGGTTAGTTTTTGAATCCCTAGCAACTTTAATTTCACATTAGACACATATGCAACATTTGGGTATCTTTATTGAGGAAACGTTTCGCCACACAGTGGCTTCATCAGTCCAATACAAAGCAGAAAGGTGTGAGGAGAGTAGGAGTTTTGAGGTAATCAGTCCTCGGCCTGGAGTCGATGTGTTCAGATTGATGGACTGAACACATCGACTCCAGGCCGAGGGACTGATTACCTCAAAACTCCTACTCTCCTTACACCTTTCTGCTTTGTATTGGACTGATGAAGCCACTGTGTGGCGAAACGTTTCCTCAATAAAGATACCCAAATGTTGCATATGTGTCTAATTTGTAACTTGTCGGTTCTCTGAACCATTCATCTACAACTTTAATTTCATAGTCCCGTTTAGCTTTTCTTATTCCCTTTTTAACGTCCCTCTTAATGTCAGTATACTGATTTATAAGATGACCCTCACCTCTTTTTATGCGCCTATAAATTCCTTTCTTCTGCCCTAAAAGATATTTGAGCCTATTATTCATCCATTTTGGGTCATTTCTACTTGATCTAATTTCTTTATACGGGATAAATGTTCTTTGGGCAGCCTGTATAGTGTTAAGAAAACTGTCATATTGATACCTCTCTTCTTCACCCCAGTCCACAGTTGATAAGTGTTCTCTAAGTCCATTATAATCTGCTAAGCGAAAATTTGGGACCATTACTGAATTATCCCTACTATCATACATCCATTCAATGCTAAAGGTAATTGACTTGTGGTCGCTTGAGCCGAGTTTCTCTGTAATTTCTAAATTATTAACAAGGGTTTCCTTGCTTGCCAGAACTAAGTCAAGTAGGTTATTTCCCCTTGTAGGTTCTGTTACAAACTGCTTCAAAAAGCAATCCTGAACTACTTCTAAAAAGTCGTTAGATTCTAAATTCCGTCATGAAATTCCAATCAATCTGACTAAAGTTAAAGTCCCCTAGAATTACTACGTTATCGTGTCTTGTGGCCTTAACAATTTCATCCCAAAGTAGTCTCCCTTGTTCCCTATCTAAGTTTGGAGGACGGTAAATCACGCCTAAAATAAATTTTTCACACCCCTCTGAAAATTCTATCCAGACAGACTCTGTATGTGTTAATTCAGACTTTATACCGGTTTTTATGCAACAATTTAAATGATCACTGACATAGAGTGCCACCCCACCCCCCTTCCCGATACTTCTGTCTACTTAGAACAATTTAAAACCCTGAATGTGACATTCGGCAGGCAAGTCCCGATTTTTCATATAAGAACATAAGAACATAAGAATGGAGGAACACTGCGGAAGGCCTACTGGCCCATACAAGGCAGGTCCTTATCAAAACCACCACTACCTAAAAATTTATTCCCGTACTCACGACACAAATCAAACCCAGCCCCTCCCACTCATATATTTGTCCAATCTCTTTTTAAAGCCACCCAAGGTCCTAGCCTCTATCACAGTACTCGGAAGATTGTTCCACGCATCTACAACTCTGTTCGAAAACCAGTACTTGCCTATGTCCTTTCTAAATCTAAATTTATCCAATTTAAATCCGTTATTTCTCGTTCTTACTTGGTTCGATATCCTCAGTATTTTATTAATATCTCCTTTGTTTATGCCCATCATCCACTTGTACACCTCGATGATATCTCCCTCATTCTACGTCTCTCCAGAGAGTGGAGATTCAACGCTCTAAGTCTATCTTCATACGGGAGATTTCTTATACTGTAAATCATTTTAGTCATTCTTCTTTGTATGTTCTCCAATGAATCTATATCCATCCTGTAGTAAGGAGACCAAAACTGAGCTGCATAATCCAAATGAGGTCTCACTAGTGATGTATAGAGCTGTAAAATAACTTTTGGACTTCTGTTGCTTATACTTCTTGAAATAAATCCTAGTAATCTGTTAGCCTTATTGCGCACACTTAGGCACTGTTGTCTTGGCTTTAGATTTCTGCTTACCATGACTCCCAAGTCTTTTTCACATTCTGTATGATCAAGCTCAACTTCACCTAGTTTATAAATTCGAGGGATATTTTCATTACCAACGACAAGCACATTACACTTGTCCACATTGAACTTCATCTGCCACTTTTCAGACCAAGACATTAATTTATCCAAATCCTCCTGGAGTTCACTGTTATCCTCCTCAGAATGAATTATACGGCCTATTTTTGTATCATCAGCAAATTTACTCATGTCACTTGCAATTCCTTCATCAAGGTCATTAATGTAAATTATGAACAACAATGGGCCCAAAACTGATCCTTGTGGAACGCCACTAGTGACAAATCCCCATTCAGATTTGACCCCATTAATGGAAACTCTCTGCTTTCTATTGGTAAGCCATGCCTCTATCCATGCTAGAACTTTACCTCCTATACCATGAGCTGCCACCTTTCTTAAGAGTCTCTTGTGAGGTACTCTATCGAAGGCCTTACTGAAATCCAAGTAAACTATATCATATTCTTTATCACTGTCTACTGCCTCAAATGTTTTATTGAAAAACGTCAGTAAATTTGTCAGGCAGGAACGACCTCTCGTAAACCCATGCTGAGATTCATTAATCAAATTATGTTCTTCAAGGTGACTTCTGATAATATCAGCTATAATTGATTCTAATAATTTGCCTACTATAGACGTGAGGCTTATTGGACGGTAATTTGATGGAATGGACTTATCCCCTGATTTGAATATAGGAACTACATTAGCTATCTTCCACATCTCTGGCACAACACCAGTTAGGATGGACGTATTAAACACATTCGTTAATGGCTGACTAAGTTCCATTTTGCATTCTTTAAGTACCCTGGAAAACAACTCGTCGGGTCCCGGGGACTTATTTTGCTTCAGTTTATCTATCTGTTTGATAACCATGTCCCTCGTGACAGTAATATTAAACCATGTCTCAGTTATTGCAAAAACATCAATATTACCCGTACTTGCAACTAATCTTAACTCGTCCATCTTATTCCTAGCACTACGACTATTGGTGTAATATATATTTAGAGACCCTCCTTTCTCTTTACCCTTCCTGCTCATCTCTGTTTTTCCACTATACCTATTACTGTCCTTGTCATCTAGTGTCACTAGCTTTCCACTATCCACCTTATTCTGCCTATTACTAGTTCTCCTACAACTTATAATATTACTGCACTGGGACTTCTCTGTTTTCCCCCCAAAACCCATACCACTAACTATTTCTAGTTTAAAGCCCTAACAGCTCCCTCCTTTGCAGTTGCCAGTGCCCCCACCCCAGACCTGGATAAGTGAACCCCATCCCTGGCATACATGTCATTTCTGCCATAGAAGAGGTCCCAGTTGTCAATGAATGTTACTGAATTTTCCTTACAGTATTTGTCCAGCCAGCAATTGACACCAATTGCCCTGGACAGCCATTCATTTCCAACTCCTCTCCTTGGCAAAATACCACATATGACAGGGTTCCCACCCTTCTTCCTAATTATGTCTATTGCTGACCTAAACCTGCTAGTCAGGTCGAAACCTGCTAGTCTGGGGTGGGGGCACTGGCAACTGCAGTGGAGGGAGCTGTTAGGGCTTTAAACTAGAAAAAGTTAGTGGTATGGGTTATGGGGGGAAAACAGTGAAGTCCCAGTGTAGTAATGTTATAAATTCTAGGGGAACTAGTAATAGGCAGAATAAGGTGGATATTGGAAAGCCACTTTTCAGACCAAGACATTAATTTATCCAAATCCTCCTGGAGTTCACTGTTATCCTCCTCAGAATGAATTATACGGCCTATTTTTGTATCATCAGCAAATTTACTCATGTCACTTGCAATTCCTTCATCAAGGTCATTAATGTAAATTATGAACAACAATGGGCCCAAAACTGATCCTTGTGGAACGCCACTAGTGACAAATCCCCATTCAGATTTGACCCCATTAATGGAAACTCTCTGCTTTCTATTGGTAAGCCATGCCTCTATCCATGCTAGAACTTTACCTCCTATACCATGAGCTGCCACCTTTCTTAAGAGTCTCTTGTGAGGTACTCTATCGAAGGCCTTACTGAAATCCAAGTAAACTATATCATATTCTTTATCACTGTCTACTGCCTCAAATGTTTTATTGAAAAACGTCAGTAAATTTGTCAGGCAGGAACGACCTCTCGTAAACCCATGCTGAGATTCATTAATCAAATTATGTTCTTCAAGGTGACTTCTGATAATATCAGCTATAATTGATTCTAATAATTTGCCTACTATAGATGTGAGGCTTATTGGACGGTAATTTAATGGAATGGACTTATCCCCTGATTTGAATATAGGAACTACATTAGCTATCTTCCACATCTCTGGCACAACACCAGTTAGGATGGACGTATTATACACATTCGTTAATGGCTGACTAAGTTCCATTTTGCATTCTTTAAGTACCCTGGAAAACAACTCGTCGGGTCCCGGGGACTTATTTTGCTTCAGTTTATCTATCTGTTTGATAACCATATCCCTCGTGACAGTAATATTAGTTAATTTGAATTCTTCAGGAACTGAATAATTGTTAATTTCTGGAATCTCATTTACGTCTTCTTGTGTAAAGACTGACAAAAAATAGTCATTAAATAGAGAACACATTTCCAGTTCGTTATCCGTCAGCTGTCCATTCCCAATTTTCAGAGGTCCTACCTTTTCCCTCACCTTCGTCCTGTACACTTGAAAGAACCCTTTTGGATTAGTCTTTGATTCATTAGCAACCTTAATCTCATAGTCACGTTTAGCCTTTCTAATCCCCATTTTTACTTCTCTTTTCAACTGAACATATTGGTCAATAAGGTTAACATCTCCTCTTTTGATGCGCCTATAAATTCCTCTTTTCTCCCCTAATAAATGTTTTAGCCTCCTGTTAATCCATTTGGGATCGTTATTATTTGACCTAAATTCTCTCTGGGGAATAAACATACTCTGTGCACGTTGTACATTATTAAGAAAAAAATCATAAACGCAGATCCCATCGTAATCGTTAGCTAGATTACCCCATTCGAGATTAGACAGGTGTTCCCTAAGTCCAATATAATCGGTAGAACGAAAACCAGGAACTTTTACCGTATTATCCCTATTCTCGTACTCCCATGTAATATTAAAAGTAATGGATTTGTGATCACTAGCTCCAAGCTCTTCAGTGATCTCCAGATTATTTACAAGAGTTTCTTTATTTGACAAGACTAGGTCGAGCAAATTATTACCTCTGGTAGGCTCCGTCACACACTGCTTCAGAAAACAGTCCTGAACTACTTCCATAAAGTCACTGGACTCCAGATTACCGGTCAAAGAAGTCCAGTCAATTTGACTAAAGTTAAAATCCCCTACTAACACTACGTTATTGTGCCTAGAAGCCCTAACAATTTCGTCCCAAAGAAGTCTCCCTCTATCGTGATCCAAGCCTGGAGGTCGGTATATTAATGAATCTCAGCATGGGTTTACGAGAGGTCGTTCCTGCCTGACAAATTTACTGACGTTTTTCAATAAAACATTTGAGGCAGTAGACAGTGATAAAGAATATGATATAGTTTACTTGGATTTCAGTAAGGCCTTCGATAGAGTACCTCACAAGAGACTCTTAAGAAAGGTGGCAGCTCATGGTATAGGAGGTAAAGTTCTAGCATGGATAGAGGCATGGCTTACCAATAGAAAGCAGAGAGTTTCCATTAATGGGGTCAAATCTGAATGGGGATTTGTCACTAGTGGCGTTCCACAAGGATCAGTTTTGGGCCCATTGTTGTTCATAATTTACATTAATGACCTTGATGAAGGAATTGCAAGTGACATGAGTAAATTTGCTGATGATACAAAAATAGGCCGTATAATTCATTCTGAGGAGGATAACAGTGAACTCCAGGAGGATTTGGATAAATTAATGTCTTGGTCTGAAAAGTGGCAGATGAAGTTCAATGTGGACAAGTGTAAGGTGCTTGTCGTTGGTAATGAAAATACCCCTCGAATTTATAAACTAGGTGAAGTTGAGCTTGATCATACAGAATGTGAAAAGACTTGGGAGTCATGGTAAGCAGAAATCTAAAGCCAAGACAACAGTGCCTAAGTGTGGCAATAAGGCTAACAGATTACTAGGATTTATTTCAAGAAGTATAAGCAACAGAAGTCCAAAAGTTATTTTACAGCTCTATACATCACTAGTGAGACCTCATTTGGATTATGCAGCTCAGTTTTGGTCTCCTTACTACAGGATGGATATAGATTCATTGGAGAACATACAAAGAAGAATGACTAAAATGATTTACAGTATAAGAAATCTCCCGTATGAAGATAGACTTAGAGCGTTGAATCTCCACTCTCTGGAGAGACGTAGAATGAGGGGAGATATCATCGAGGTGTACAAGTGGATGATGGGCATAAACAAAGGAGATATTAATAAAATACTGAGGATATCGAACCAAGTAAGAACGAGAAATAACGGATTTAAATTGGATAAATTTAGATTTAGAAAGGACATAGGCAAGTACTGGTTTTCGAACAGAGTTGTAGATGCGTGGAACAATCTTCCGAGTACTGTGATAGAGGCTAGGACCTTAGTTGGCTTTAAAAAGAGATTGGACAAATATATGAGTGGGAGGGGCTGGGTTTGATTTGTGTCGTGAGTACGGGAATAAATTTTTAGGTAGTGGTGGTTTTGATAAGGACCTGCCTTGTATGGGCCAGTAGGCCTTCTGCAGTGTTCCTCCATTCTTATGTTCTTATGTTCTTATGTTCTAGAAACTCTACCCAAACAGATTCTGTTAATGATCCATCTATTTTTATGCCTGTTTTTATGCAGCAATTTATATTTTCTCGTACATACAATGCAACTCCACCCCCTTTCCCATTATATCTATCTACATGGAACAACTTAAACCCCTGAATATGACACTCAGCAATCATATCCCGACTCTTGGTATTATACCATGTTTCAGTTATTGCAATGACATCAAAGTTCCCAGCACATGCTACCAAACGTAATTCGTTAATTTTATTTCTGGCGCTTCGACAGTTAGTATAAAATACATTGATGGGTATCTTACTGACAAAGAGAATGAAATGTGCTCTATTTTTAATAATTATTTTCTCTCGGTTTTCACTCAGGAAGACACTAATAATATCCCAAGAATTAGGTATTTTAGTGGGCCTGAAGAAGATAAATTATGTAGTATCACAGTCACTAGCGAAATGGTTATCAAACAAATAAACCGTTTGAAGCAAAATATATCGCCAGGCCTTGATGAGCTTTTTTCAAGGGTTCTTAAGAACATAAGAACATAAGAAAGGAGGAACACTGCAGCAGGCCTGTTGGCCCATACTAGGCAGGTCCTTCACAATCCGTCCCACTAACAGAATATTTGCTCAACCCAATTTTCAATGCTACCCAAGAAATAAGCTTTGACAATTCTACCCACTCATGCGCGAGTCCCACTCAAATCCAACCCCTCTCACTCATGAATTTATCCAACCTAAATTTGAAACTACCCAAGGTCCTAGCTTCAATAACCCTACTAGGCAGACTGTTCCACTCATCAACTACCCTATTTCCAAACCAATACTTTCCTATATCCTTTCTAAATCTAAACTTATCTAACTTGAATCCATTATTGCGGGTTCTCTCTTGGAGAGATATCCTCAAGACCTTATTTATATCCCCTTTGTTAATACCCATTTTCCACTTGTATACCTCGATCATGTCTCCCCTCATTCTACGTCTTACAAGTGAATGTAATTTTAGGGTCTTCAAACAGGTGTAGTGTCTGATACGTAGAAGATGGCTAATGTAATTCCTATTTTTAAAGCAGGGGACAAGTCGTTACCATCAAATTACCGCCCAATAAGTCTAACTTCAATTGTAGGCAAATTATTAGAGTCGATTATAGCTGATAACATAAGAAGCCATCTCGATAGGCATAATTTTATTAATGATACTCAACATGGATTCACCAGGGGCCGTTCCTGCCTAACTAATTTATTAACTTTTTTCAGTAAGGCTTTTGAAGCAGTTGATCATGATAAAGAATTCGATATTGTTTATTTGGATTTTAGTAAGGCTTTTGATAGAGTACCACATCAGAGACTGTTAAAGAAAGTGGCTGCTCACGGCATTTGGGGAAAAGTGTTTTCATGGATCGAGTCATGGCTCAGTAATAGGAAGCAGAGGGTGTGCATTAATGGGGTTAAATCTGAGTGGGGATCTGTAACAAGTGGCGTTCCACAGGGATTGGTTTTGGGCCCGTTGTTGTTTATAATATATATAAATGACCTTGACGAGGGAATTACTAGTGATATGAGCAAATTCGCTGATGACACGAAGATAAGTAGGATAATCGATTCAGACGTAGATGTCACGGAACTTCAGGAGGATTTAGACAGAGTTCTCTCTTGGAGAGATATCCTCAAGACCTTATTTATATACCCCTTATTAATACCCATCTTCCACTTATATACCTCGATCATGTCTCCCCTCATTCTTCGTCTTACAAGTGAATGTAATTTAAGGGTCTTCAATCTTTCTTCATACGGAAGATTTCTAATGCTATGAATTAACTTTGTCATTCGTCGCTGAATGTTTTCTAACGAATTTATATCCATTCTGTAAAATGGAGACCAGAACTGAGCTGCATAATCTAGGTGAGGCCTTACTAATGATGTATAAAGCTGTAATATAACCGCTGGACTTCTGTTGCTTACACTTCTTGATATAAATCCCAGTAATCTATTTGCTTTATTTCTTACGCTTAGGCATTGCTGACTTGGTTTGAGGTTGCTGCTTACCATAACCCCAGATCCTTTTCGCATTCTGTACGGCTGAGTTCAACATTATTAAGCTGGTAGGTGCTAGGGTTATGAACATTCCCGAGCTTTAGAACTTTGCATTTATCTACATTGAACTGCATCTGCCATTTTTCTGACCAGGAATTGAGTTTGTCTAAATCCTCCTGAAGTTCCGTGACATCTACGTCTGAATCGATTATCCTACCTATCTTCGTGTCATCAGCGAATTTGCTCATATCACTAGTAATTCCCTCGTCAAGGTCATTTATTATATTATAAACAACAACGGGCCCAAAACCGATCCTGTGGAACGCCACTTTTACAGATCCCCACTCAGATTTAACCCATTAATGCACACCTCTGCTTTCTATTGGTGAGCCATGACTCGATCCATGAAAACACTTTTCCTCCAATGCCGTAGCAGCCACTTTCTTTAACAGTCTCTGATGTGGTACTCTATCAAAGCCTTACTAAAATCCAAATAAACAATATCGAATTCTTTATCATGATCAACTGCCTCAAAAGCCTTACTGAAAAAGTTAATAAATTAGTTAGCAGGAACAGCCCTGGTGAATCCATGTTGAGTATCATTAATCAAATTATGCCTATCGAGATGGCTTCTTATGTTATCAGCTATAATCGACTCTAATAATTTGCCTACAATTGAAGTTAGACTTATTGGTGGTAATTTGATGGTAACGACTTGTCCCCTGCTTTAAAAATAGGGAATTACATTAGCCATCTTCCACGTATCAGACACTACACCTGTTTGAAGAGATAGGTTAAAAATGTTAGTTAGGGTTCACAGAGTTCAATTTTGCATTCCTTAAGAACCCTTGAAAAGCTCATCAGGGCCTGGCGATTTATTTTGCTTCAACGGTCTATCTGTTTGATAACCATTTCGCTAGTGACTGTGATACTACATAATTTATCTTCTTCAGGCCCACTAAAATACCTAATTCTTGGGATATTATTAGTGTCTTCCTGAGTGAAAACCGAGAGAAAATAATTATTAAAAATAGAGCACATTTCATTCTCTTTGTCAGTAAGATACCCATAATTATTTTTAAGGGGACCTATCTTATCTCTAACTTTTGTTCTATACACCTGGAAAAACTTTTGGGTTAGTTTTCGAATCCCTAGCAACTTTAATTTCGTAGTCCTTAGCTTTTCTTATCCCCTTTTAACGTCCCTCTTAATGTCAATATACTGATTCGTAAGATGACCCTCACCTCTTTTGATACGCCTATAAATTCCTTTCTTCTGCCCTAAAAATATTTGAGCCTATTATTCATCCATTTTGGTCATTTCTATTGATCTAATTTCTTTATATGGGATAAATGTTCTTTGGGCAGCATGTATAGTGTTCAGAAAACTGTCATATTGATAGCTCTCTTCATTACCCCAGTCCACAGATGATAAGTGTTCTCTAAGAACATAAGAACATAAGAAAGGAGGAACACTGCAGCAGGCCTGTTGGCCCATTCTAGGCAGGTCCTTCACATTCCATCCCACTAACAGAATATTTGTTCAACCTAATTTTCAATGCCACCCAAGAAATAAGCTTTGATAATTTTATTTACTCATGTGCAATTCCCACTCAAATCCAACCCCTCTCACTCATGAACCCATCCAACCCAAATCTAAAACTACCCAAGGTCCCTGCTTCAACAACCCTACTAGGCACACTGTTCCACTCATCAACCACCCCATTTCCAAACCAATACTTTCCTATATCCTCAAATCCAACCCCCTCACTCATGAATCCATCCAACCCAAACTTGAAACCACCCAAGGTCAAAGCTTCAATGACCCTACCAGGCAGACTGTTCCACTCATCAACCACCCCACTTCCAAACCAATACCTTCCCACATCCTCTCTAAATCCAAACTTATCCAACCTGAATCCACCACTGCGGGCTCCCTCTTGGAGAGACATCCTCAAGACCCCACCCACATCCCCCTTATCAACACCCATCCTCCACCCATATACCTCGATCATGTCTCCCCTCATTCTTCGTCTTACAAGTGAATGTAATTTAAGAGTCTTCAATCTTTCTTCATACGGAAGATTTCTAATGCTATGAATTAACTTTGTCATTCGTCGCTGAATGTTTTCTAACGAATTTATATCCATTCTGTAAAATGGAGACCAGAACTGAGCTGCATAATCTAGGTGAGGCCTTACTAATGATGTATAAAGCTGTAATATAACCGCTGGACTTCTGTTGCTTACACTTCTTGATATAAATCCCAGTAATCTATTTGCTTTATTTCTTACGCTTAGGCATTGCTGACTTGGTTTGAGGTTGCTGCTTACCATAACCCCCAAATCATAAGAACATAAGAACATAAGAAAGGAGGAACACTGCAGCAGGCCTGTTGGCCCATACTAGGCAGGTCCTTCACAATCCATCCCACTAACAGAATATTTGCTCAACCCAATTTTCAAAGCTACCCAAGAAATAAGCTTTGACAATTCTACCCACTCATGCTCGAGTCCACTCAAATCCAACCCTCTCACTCATGAGATTTATCCAACCTAAATTTGAAACTACCCAAGGTCCTAGCTTCAATAACCCTACTAGGCAGACTGTTCCACTCATCAACTACCCTATTTCCAAACCAATACTTTCCTATATCCTTTCTAAATCTAAACTTATCTAACTTGAATCCATTATTCGGGTTTCTCTTGAGAGATATCCTCAAGACCTTATTTATATCCCCTTTGTTAATACCCATTTTCCACTTGTATACCTCGATCATGTCTCCCCTCATTCTACGTCTTACAAGTGAATGTAATTTTAGGGTCTTCAATCTTTCTTCGTAAGGAAGATTTCTTTTCGCATTCTGTACGGCTGAGTTCAACATTATTAAGCTGGTAGGTGCTAGGGTTATGAACATTCCCGAGCTTTAGAACTTTGCATTTATCTATATAAGAACATAAGAACATAAGAACATAAGAATGGAGGAACACTGCAGAAGGCCTACTGGCCCATACAAGGCAGGTCCTTATCAAAACCACCACTACCTAAACATTTATTCCCGTACTCACGACACAAATCAAACCCAGCCCCTCCCACTCATATATTTGTCCAATCTCTTTTTAAAGCCACCCAAGGTCCTAGCCTCTATCACAGTACTCGGAAGATTGTTCCACGCATCTACAACTCTGTTCGAAAACCAGTACTTGCCTATGTCCTTTCTAAATCTAAATTTATCCAATTTAAATCCGTTATTTCTCGTTCTTACTTGGTTCGATATCCTCAGTATTTTATTAATATCTCCTTTGTTTATGCCCATCATCCACTTGTACACCTCGATGATATCTCCCTCATTCTACGTCTCTCCAGAGAGTGGAGATTCAACGCTCTAAGTCTATCTTCATACGGGAGATTTCTTATACTGTAAATCATTTTAGTCATTCTTCTTTGTATGTTCTCCAATGAATCTATATCCATCCTGTAGTAAGGAGACCAAAACTGAGCTGCATAATCCAAATGAGGTCTCACTAGTGATGTATAGAGCTGTAAAATAACTTTTGGACTTCTGTTGCTTATACTTCTTGAAATAAATCCTAGTAATCTGTTAGCCTTATTGCGCACACTTAGGCACTGTTGTCTTGGCTTTAGATTTCTGCTTACCATGACTCCCAAGTCTTTTTCACATTCTGTATGATCAAGCTCAACTTCACCTAGTTTATAAATTCGAGGGATATTTTCATTACCAACGACAAGCACCTTACACTTGTCCACATTGAACTTCATCTGCCACTTTTCAGACCAAGACATTAATTTGAACTGCATCTGCCATTTTTCTGACCAGGAATTGAGTTTGTCTAAATCCTCCTGAAGTTCCGTGACATCTACGTCTGAATCGATTATCCTACCTATCTTCGTGTCATCAGCGAATTTGCTCATATCACTAGTAATTCCCTCGTCAAGGTCATTTATATATATTATAAACAACAACGGGCCCAAAACCGATCCCTGTGGAACGCCACTTGTTACAGATCCCCACTCAGATTTATCCCCATTAATGCACACCCTCTGCTTCCTATTGGTGAGCCATGACTCGATCCATGAAAACACTTTTCCCCCAATGCCGTGAGCAGCCACTTTCTTTAACAGTCTCTGATGTGGTACTCTATCAAAAGCCTTACTAAAATCCAAATAAACAATATCGAATTCTTTGGAAATAAATGGTATAAAATACCGACACAATGGAAAAATAAACACATAAGCAGTATAATGTGATCCTTTATTGACAACGTTTCGCCCACTGCGTGGGCGAAACGTTGTCAATAAAGGATCACATTATACTGCTTATGTGTTTATTTTTCCATCGAATTCTTTATCATGATCAACTGCCTCAAAAGCCTTACTGAAAAAGTTAATAAATTAGTTAGGCAGGAACGGCCCCTGGTGAATCCATGTTGAGTATCATTAATCAAATTATGCCTATCGAGATGGCTTCTTATGTTATCAGCTATAATCGACTCTAATAATATCGACTCTAATAATATCATCGAGGTGTACAAGTGGATGATGGGCATAAACAAAGGAGATATTAATAAAATACTGAGGATATCGAACCAAGTAAGAACCAGAAATAACGGATTTAAATTGGATAAATTTAGATTTAGAAAGGACATAGGCAAGTACTGGTTTTCGAACAGAGTTGTAGATGCGTGGAACAATCTTCCGAGTACTGTGATAGAGCTAGGACCTTGGGTGGCTTTAAAAGAGATTGGACAAAATATGAGTGGGATGGGCTGGGTTTGATTTGTGTCGTGAGTACGGGAATAAATTCTTAGGTAGTGGTGGTTTTGATAAGGACCTGCCTTGTATGGGCCAGTAGGCCTTCTGCAGTGTTCCTCCATTCTTATGTTCTTATGTTCTTAACTACTCTCAACTCGTCCATCTTATTCCTAGCACTACGACTATTGGTGTAATATACACTTAAAGACCCTCCTTTCTCTTTACC
>WNWK01041554.1:0-16396 GCA_009830355.1 Cherax destructor | reverse complement strand
AACTCCAGGTAATACATGTTCTAGCACGGTAGTTGTATTCCAAACAAAGGTCGATACCAAGCAAAAAGTTTTGCATCCAAACAGGACATATACCAAGATGGACTTATTCCAAAGTGGACGTGTACCGAGGTACCACTGTAATGAAGAATAATAATAATAATATTTTTTAACACTCCAGCCGTCTACCACTGAGGTTGGGTGCCCCAAAAGAGGATACACATTCACCAACAACAATTCCATCATTGTCTTGCCAGAGAAGCACCAGCATTACAGCTCAAATGCCCCTCCAAACTGCAATATCCCCACCTTAGGATTGTTGCTTGTGATCAAATCCATCTCTGGTGTTAATGTTTTAACATAGCATCTTATTTGTATAATTAATTATAGTACCACCTCTTTTATTTTAGTTTAAAATTATATAGATAAGTTGTAGTATATACAGTAGGGCCCCACTTATATGGCAGGTTAGGTTCCAGGCTACTGCCAGAAAGCAGAACGCCATTTGTTTCCACTTATAAATGTCAGATAATAAGTTTACACTAACATATATTAAGTTAGCAATAGAACTAGGCATTAAAAAAACAATAAAAAGTAAAATACACACATGATGCACTCATTACTTACCTAAAAATATTTGTAGTCTTAATGTAGGTGAGAAGTGAGCAGTGTTTATTGTAAGAAGTCAGGTGTGGTAGGTATGGTAGCCCACCTGGCCAACCCACCCACACGAACATACAACATTTAAAGTGCCCTAGAGCGATTCTGTATACAGTGGTACTCGACTTACGATGGTCCCCAAACTCCCCCTTTTTATGTAAGTTTATTTTTTAAATGCTTTTGTAAGTGTAATTTTGGGGTCTAAAGGACTAGTCTATTTTACATCATTCCTTATGGGGATAAATTCGTTTGGTAATGGCACTTGAACAGCATTCTGGAATGAAAAATATCGTAAGTCGAGGTACCACTGTATATAAAATATGAAATAACTTTAAAACACTTGAAATATTGGAAAGTTTCCAAACATAATGGAGAGTCGTGCTCACGGAGAATGTAAACATACCTGGTGGGGGCACGATGACTTTATTAGAAAGACAGAGGGAGCCGTATAGCTAGTTTTGGTCATAATTTGAAATGTCCGTATTAACAGAATGCCATAAGCGAAATGCTGTAAAGTCCTAGAGGGACTAGTATCAAACTTGCACACGAAAATCACCCCTCAAAGCAAAAGACTCGGCAGACGATGCAACATCCCCCCAATGAAAAGCAGGGGTGCCACTAGCACGTTGAGAGACAACACAATAAGTGTCAGGGGCCCAAGACTGTTCAACTGCCTCCCAGCTTACATAAGGGGGATTACCAATAGACCCCTGGCTGTCTTCAAGAAGGCACTGGACAGGCACCTAAAGTTGGTACCTGACCAGCCAGGCTGTGGTTCTTAAGTTGGACTGCATGTGGCCAGCAGTAACAGCCTGGTTGATCAGACCCTGATCCACCATGAGGCCTAGTCACAGACCGGGCTGCGGGGGCGTTGACCCCTGGAACCCCTCTCCAGGTAAACTCTCACCAGGTAAACTTCCAGGTAAACTGTATAGATATACAGGGTACCTCTACTTACGAGCGGCTCAAAACTCGAACAATTATGTAAGTGTATTTTTGTAGGTGCTTTTGTAAGTATTTTTGGTGGTCTGAAATGGATTAACCTAATTTTCATTATTTCTTATGGGAAAAATTCCTTCGGTATCGGCACTTGAATAGCCGACTGGAACGAATTTTGCTCGTAAGTAGAGGTACCACTGTATGTGTAAGCCAGGTGTCTAATAATTGTAAATGAGAAGTTATTGTTGAGTTTTTTTGAGTGGGACATTGAGATTTCTAATGTTGAACATCCATATGTTCTTGTAGCTACAAAGTATATTTTTGCAAGGTTTGCATTATAGTGTTTGCAGTTATTTTCAGCTGTATAATGGCTGCTGTAGAAAGAATGAAGTAGAATTACTTCTGATTACTGTTGGCATATGTATACACATTATTAAATATTGCTTTGTAAACCCTGTTCTGAAATGCATACAAATGCATCAATTTTTCTGTATTAAGAAATCAGTTATTGGTAGTACTTGGTTATTTTCATTAATCAGTAAAGTGTACCGAAAATATGTTGACCACTTCCAATATTATTATCAGGATTTTACCTTAAGGATTTTCCTACATTTTAATGTATTAGATCATACTTCACTAATTAAGTTTCCAACACTGCAGGTGATGAGATGGAATAAGTGGCCAAAGGTGAAAAGGAAGCTGATGGCACAGCTCGCCCAAATTGGCAGTCCCTCTCCACCACTTTCTTTGCCAAGGTTATTTAATAAAGCATTTAGAGAGGTACTAACATGTAGAGATATACAGTGGTACCTCGAGTTACGATATTTTTTCGTTCGAGAATGCGTTCAATGCCATTACCAAACGCAATTTATCCCCATAAGGAATAATGTAAAATAGACTAGTCCTTTTACACCCCAAAATATACTTACAAAAGCATTTAAAAAAAACTTACATAAAAGGGCGATTTTGGGGACCATCGTAACTCGAGGTACCACTGTACAAGTATTTAGAGAAATGCAAACATTTAGAAGATACAAGCATTTAGAGAGATACAGTGGACCCCCGAGTAATGAACACCCCGGAAATTGTACAATTATATAAGTATAATATTGTAAGTGCTTGTGGAAGTATATTTTTGGGGGTCTGAATAGACTAACCTACTTGACATTATTCCTTAAGGGAGTAAATTGCTCGTAATGGCACTTGAGCAGGCTTCTGGAATGAGTTTTACGTTACTCGGGGTCCACTGTACAAACATTACATTTGGACACTGAATAAAAAATATGAAGAAATAGTTTTAAATTAATTTGTCAGGTAATATACTAATTTTCATTTCAGTATTGAAGTACAGTACAGTGTATATACCTTATTATATTAAATATTTACAGATGTTATTGACCATTCTATCATGTTTTCAATATTACTAAGATATGTCATTTTATCTAATGCAAAATTTTTACAAAATACTTATTGTAAATTGGATATGCAAGCTAGGCTTTTAATAGTTACAAAAGACAGAATAATTCTTATTATTGCATTTGAATAAACTTTTCTATATTTGAAGTACAAGTCTGTATAAAGAGAAATTTGTCATTTGATGCAAGAACTGGAATTTTCACAATACAGTAGAGCCCCACTTATACAGCAGGTTAGGTTCCATACTATCGCCAAAAAGCAGACATCGCTGAAAGCAGAACGCCATTTTTCCATTTATAAATGCATATAAATGCCAGACAACAAGTTTACAATAACTTACATTAAGTTAGTAATAGAACTAGGCATTAACCCTTTGAGGGTCAAGAGGCCCTCTCCCAAACTCGTCTCAGGGTCGAAAATATTCAAAAAAATAAAATGATTTTTTTCTTATGAAATTATAGTTTTTTTTTTTTTGAGTTTTATAGGCCAAAAATAATTTGCTATCAATACTTAGCGAGATATGGAGGCATGAAGTTGACAGAAATTGAACCGCTTATGGCAACATCCCCACTGCCGGTCACCGGTAATAGTTTATTTTGTTTTTTCCTACTTTTTTCTTTTATTTTTTAATACTATTTTATTTTTTCAAGTACCTTTTATGGCATATGAGATGAATTTAAAGACTATTTGGTATATATTCATTCATTGTATACTACACAATAACCACACAAACTTTGCTGTCATTATATTGTTTACAAAACATGTTTACACAAACCAACAATAAAAATGTTGTTTATTACTATTTTTCTATCATATATAATCATATAGAGTCACTGGACAAGTTTCTAGAACTGCAAGAGGTTCTGAAGCTTGTAGTTGTGTGGGGGTGGACTTGTAAATATGCCTAATCACTGGCATAATTAGTGTCACAATGACAAATTACACCATCACTCACCACCCTCACTGCCTGTCAACACACATCCCTTCCTCATTACCCCACCAACCACATGGAAATAAATCACTGTCTGAATTTTGGGTTAGCCTAGGTTGATGGTTGTCCTTCCTTCCTTACTTCTTACCTTCCTTCCTTCCTTCCTTCATTTCTACCTTCCTTCCTTCCTTCCTACCTTCCCTCCATCCTACCTACCTTCCCTCCTTTTTACCTACCTTCCCTCCTTCCTACCTACCTTCCCTCCTTCCTACCTACCTTCCCTCCTTCCTTCCTTCCTACCTTCCTTCCTCTCATCTCTTCCTTTCTTCCTTCCTCTCATCTCTTCCTTTCTTCCTTCCTCTCATCTCTTCCTTTCTTCCTTCCTCTCATCTCTTCCTTTCTTCCTTCCTACCTTACTTCCTCTCATCTCTTCCTTTCTTCCTACCTTCCTTTCTTCCTTCCCTCTGGTTTCCTGGGCATTGTTTTCGGTCACAAACTCCTCAAAACCATGAAATTCATCTTCACTGACACTTCCATCTGTGTTTGAACTGTCACTTGGGAACAAAAGAGTCCCAATTCGCAGAGGAGTGAGGAGTTTCTTACCGCTAGACATGGTGAACAAGGGTTATTGAAATGGTGTTCCCACAATGCACCACTGGCTCCCCGATTTTTTTTATACTATAATATAATAATAATAATAATAATTTTTATTTCAATGCATGTTACAAGTGTACAATGTTATTGGTAGTTACAAATATAATACAATTATAAAAATGTAATGCAAGGAGAGCCACTGGCATGCCATGGCATTAGGGGCAGTTTATTCTAGAGACTTATTCACTAAGTACTTAATGCTAAAGAAATTGATTGAGTTTATTCTAGTTCTATATTATTTAAATTATTAAATGGTTATACATACTATTTAAAGACAATACAAGAGAAATTGGTTGAGTTTAATCTAGTTGTAGAATTTATTTCAAATTACAGTATGTTGATGCTATACTAGTATAATAACAATACTAGAAATAGTTTTTAGAGTTTCATCTAGGTATATATTTTATTTCAAATTAAGAAAATGATGATACTATAAGATTTTAAATGACAATATGATGATATGAGATTGCAACAAGTGTTAAGGAGGATGAACATATCAAAATGAGATCTTCTTAAGTAAAATAATATTGGGTTTGGAAGTTTGTTACAGTATGAGTATTTAGTATAGGGTGAGTAGGTGACTTTTGAGAAGAGTCTTGAATTGATTTTCCGACAAGGTTAACTTGATATTTACTGGTAATGAATTCCAGATTTTGGGGCCCTTTATGTGCATAGAATTTTTACATTGGTTAGTATGGACTCGGGTATGTCAAATAGTGATCTGTGTCTTGTGTCATGTTCGTGGGACCTATTAAAGTTGTTGAGGAGAATTCTGAGCGCAGGGTTAATATTAGCATGTAGAGTTTTATGTATGTAGAAGGCACATGAATAGGTATGAATATTTTTTATGGTGAGTAGTTTTAAGGTTCTGAATATAGGTGGAGTATGCTGTCTAGAGGGAATTTGTTATCATCCTGACTGCAGCCTTTTGCTGGGTTATGAGTGGTCTAAGGTGATTTAATGTTGTTGAGCCCCATGCACAGATTCCATAGGTGAGATAAGGGTAGATAAGAGAATGATATAGTGCAATGAGAGCTGGTTGAGGCACATAATAGCGTATCTTAGATAATATACCTACTGTCCTTGAGATTTTCTTGGAAATTTGTTGTATGTGTGTTTGGAATTTAAGACTACTGTCAAGGTGGATTCCTAGGAATTTTCCCTCTGTGAGCCTTGTGATGGGTGAACCATTTAGCGTTATGTTAAGTGGAACATTTGTAGCTTTGTTTCCAAACTGAATGTAGTAGGTCTTGTCCGTATTGAGAGTAAGCTTATTTGTCATCATCCATGTTGATATTTTCTGTAATTCGGCATTAACTGTGTTGGCTAGTACGACTGGATTTGGGTGAGAGAAGACATATGTTGTGTCATCTGCAAAAAAATGGGTTTGAGTAGTTGTGATGCATTCGGTAGGTCATTTATGTAAATGAGGAATAGGAGGGCCCCAGGACACTACCTTGAGGGACACCGACTGTAATTTGTTGTGTGGAAGAGTTCTCTCCATTTGTGTTCACGTACTGACTTCTGTTGCTAAGGTACGACTTTAGGTAGTTGAGGGGTGCCCCTAATACCATAGTGCGCTAGTTTTGTGAGCAATAAATCATGGTCGACTGTATCAAATGCTTTGGGAGGTCTATGAAGATTCCCAGCGGAACCTCTTTCTTCTCAAGTGCGGTGTATATTAACTCTAACATGTGTGTTATAGCATCGTTTGTGCTCTTGTTGGTCCTGAATCCAAATTGACAGGGGTTTAGTACATTGTGTGAGACGAGGTAGGAATAGATCTGTTTATGAATTAATTTTTCAAGATTTTAGAAAGCAGTGGTAAATTTGAGATTGGTCTGTAATTGTTCAGTCAGTTTGGTCACCTCCTTTGTGGATCGGGGTGACCCTAGCTATTTTGAGAATTGATGGGAAGGTTGAAGATTCAATGGATTTATTGAATAATGCTGCTATAATTGGTGACAGTACATGTGTAGCTTTTTTGTACATAAAGGGTGGTAAGCTGTTTATGTCTCCTGCTTTGTTTTTAAGGGTGTTGATTATGGTGAGACTTCAATTGAGTTGGTAGGAGCTAGGAATAGTGTATCTGGGAGGTGTTGGTGAGGTAGTCTGTTGGACGAGTGTTCGAGCTTGGGATCCTACTCGCTAGATTCTTTCCTATGGTGGAGAAGAAAACATTAAGTCTGTTTGCTGTCTCAATTGGTGAGAGTAGGGGTTCGTCTGTTTTTGATAATTTGATGGTATTGTTCGTGGATATCTTTTTATTTCCTAGAATTGTAGATAGGGTTTTCCAGGTCTTTTCATATCACCTTTTACGGTCTGGAGTCTGTTCTCATAATACAATTTTTTGGACCTTCTTATCAGGCTAGTAAGGATTGATGAGTAGCGTTTTTGGATTGTTCTCTGGTTATTAGACCCCTTCTATATTGTTTTTCATATTGGTGCCTCTTATTTATGGATTTAAGGATGCTGGGTGTTAGCCAGGGATTGTTAAGTCTCTTAGCTGTGATCTGTTTAGTTTTTTTCGGGCAATGTCTGTTATAGAGGTTATGTGTTTTTTTAAGAAAGTTCTTGATGCATTCATTAATATCTGAGTGTGTTTCCAATTCGTTAAGCCAGTCAATGTTCGTCATAGCTGATATAAAATTATTAACAGCAGACTCATTATGTAGTCTGAAGGTAACTTTTGCAATTTCTTGGGGCAGAATGCCTAGGTTAGTTATGAGAAAGGTAGGGTAGTGGTCTGTGGTGTTTTCTGTGATTATGCCTGATTTTTGAGGAGATATTGTGTTAGTCCAGATGTGGTCTAGTAACGAGGTACTATTATCAGAGATTCTTGTAGGTTTTGATATTGTTGGTAGTAATAAGCAGTTGCTCATAGTGTTTGTGAATTCAGTTACCTGCGGGTCTTGGTCATGTAGGAGATTTATGTTGAAATCTCCTGTGAGCAGCAAATGATCTTTGTTGAGGCGTGAATCGATTATCAGGTTTCCTAGTTTTTCACTAAAGTGGCGGATGTTTGACTGTGGTAATCTGTAGATGTTTATCACTGTGAGGGGTTTTTGCAGGTCTTTTGATTTAAATTTAGCTATAATATATTCTCCATGTTCATCCCTTGTACAAGAATTCTCGATACAATCGAGTTGATCTGTGTAATATATTGCTGTTCCACCCTCGCTGGTCTGTCCTACAGTTGTGAATGGCTGTGTAACCTGGGATGGCATAGATACCTGTAGTATCAGGCTTTAGCCAGGTCTCAGTGAGTGTGATGATTGACATATTGGACTGTAGGGATTGGAGTAGTGCTGTGAGGTCATCATAATGTTTGCTCAACGATCTAACATTGTAATTGAAGATAGTTAAGTTATTGTTGGCTCTGAGTAATGTCTTTGCTTGATCAGCTGTGTAATAGTTACAATTGCTGTTGGAGTCATGTAAGTCATTTAATAATAGGTTGATATCAGGATCAATGCCTGTAATCATATGGATTAATGTGATTCTATAACTAGACTTGGGAACAATAGATTATGATAACTTAATGATATGGTATTAGATTAAAGTCTTACTTGCTAATGGATTAACACAATTATGTGCAAGTGTTTACAGGAATTTTTACAGTGATATAGGATATTTGAAAAATGTTAATGATATACTAATTTAACTGTCTAATGAATGGTTAGAACAACTTCAATGACTAGTATTAAATTGGTATGGAAAAATAAATTTTTGATTTAATGTGGCACTGGTTGAAACTTTAGTATATGAAAGGCAATAAGAGGTTAATGAATGCAAAGAGCTATTTAACTAGAAGTTAAAATAGATTTGACTAATATTAAAAGTAGTTTTGATTAAATTGAAGTTAATAAAGTGACTGAAGTTGGCTAATGGTAAAAGGTATTTATAAGATATAAGTAAATGATTGCACTTATCAGGTAGTTGCTTATAAAGGAAATATTAAGTAAGTCACATATACAATGAGGTAGTTGTTAGAATATATGAATACAATTAAGCAAATAAAGTGACTGAAAGTTGACTAAAGTTGGCTAATGGTAAACAGTATTTATAAAATATAAGTAAATGATTGCACTTATCAGGTAGTTACTTATAAAGGAAATATAAAGTAAGTCATATACACAATGAGGTAGTTGTTTGAATATAAGAGTACAATTAAGTAAATAAAGTGACTGGAATTTGCTTTTGGTAAAAGGTATTTGAAAGTATGAGTAAATAATTGCACTTATTTGGTAATAGCTTATAAGAAAAAAATAAACTAAGTCACATACACAATGAGGTAATTGTTTGATAATAAAAATATAAAAAGAAAAACAATAGTGAAAAAGTTGTAATTAAATTTCAAGTAAAAAGTAATTACTAATATTGTAAATAGATTGGGTTGGGAAAAGGTAATGATAGATTTGTATTAAAAATAAAAAAATAAAAGTAAATGGTTACAGAGACGTTAAAAGATAAATATATAGTAAAATAGGATGTACAATTATATTTAGTGGGAAATTTAATATAGTGAGGTAGCAGATTATTAGAACAAAATGAAGTTAATTACATTAATATATAATCAGTTTTGGGAGAAATGTAAGATTGTGCGGTTGCAGTTACTAATACAACTGTTGCACTAACGCAGACTAAGGATTAGGTCATTGATATTATTCAGTCTCTGTAAGATTAGCATCTCGAAGGAATGTGGACAGTTCATTTTCATTCGTGATATAATAAGCACGGCCTACATTTGTTTTCTTAACTAGGATTTTCCCTTCTCGGGTGAAGCACTGGTGGATTTTGTCATTATTCTCACGTTTAGCTTTCTTACTCTGTATAGGAGGTTCTGACGTTTTTTGTGAGGCATTCATTTACAAAGAGATCTTTTTTGCATTAATTGATGTTTTAATAAGATCTGTTTTACTGTCTATCGGTGAAATCTAAGCATAACACTCTTTTTCTACCTTGTGTGCCAAGTAAACGTGATTCTGTTATTTCTGATGCTGGTACTACTAAATTTAAGTGATCTTTTATGGTCTGAAGAGCAGCATCTTTGCAGTTGGTATGGTTTATGCCACTTGGAAAGAGTGCACTGCTAATTATTACCGCGCTGGATAACTTATCTTGCTCATTTTTATCTTCTTGGTTAGAAAAATAGTCGGTCAGCTGGGTATCCATGGTTTTCCAGTTCTTGACAGCATCTTCAACCTTCGTGTTTAGGGATGTTATTTGGTCTGTATGGCTGGCTATGACTGATTGGAGGGTCTTTCCAAAATCTGCCATTCCAGCTGATGTAAACTTCTGCTCAAAGCTTAGGATCTTGCTTTCTAGGTGGGCTAACTTTGTTTCATGCTTAGATAGTGTTGTACGAAGATTCCTGTTTTCCTCAGTTAAGGTGGTGATGTATGACTTAAGAGTGACAGGATCATTTGTCATACCTGAGATCAATTCAGATGGGTCAAATCCTTTGAAGGCAGTGTTGTTTGAGGGAGATTCAGTCATGATTGGTGTTGTTGCTGTCCCGTCGTCATGGGTGGTGGTTGAGTAGGGTGAGGGAGAGGGAGAGTCAGCCATTGTGTTTGTTGACATGTTGCCTGGGGTGGTGGTGGGGTGGGTGGGTGATGCACCGGCGTCCTGCTGGGTAGGCAAATGAAATAGTCGAGATCTTGGTGATTTCTTGCTGTTCTTATTGCTGCTTCTTCTGTTATTAGGTCTCATAGTAGTACAGGGATGTTGTAGATAGGATGTAGAAGCTAAAGTTGCTCAGAGCTTGTTGTGGGTGCTCGTCTGGCAGCGGGCTGTGTTTTGGGTTTGCTGGCACTCTCCACTTGGATCGATAATTTTTCGAGTAGGTGGTCTTACTGTTGGTTTTCTTGAGTCATTCTGGGGTCTAGGTGCGTTAGTGCAGCAGTTCTGCAGTTAGGCCATCATAGAAGCGTTGGTGGGTTCTGGCTGGAGAAGAAAATAACAGAGCTTGGGTGCCACTGTCGTTGCCGCTGCCGCTGCCGGGCCGTGCAGACCCATTCTCTCACATTTAGGCATACCAGCTTTTTCCCTCTTGATTTGAAGGCGCTAGAATTTATGCATTCAAGTACATGACCGACCCTGGCTGCAATGACGTATGAGTATGTGACCGACCCTCAAAGGGTTAAAAAACGCAGTAAAAAGCAAAATACATACACAGTACAGTGGACCCCCGGTTTTCGTCCAGTGCAGAAATCGTACAATTCAGATTTTGAGCACTTTTTTTCGGTGAAATTTTCCCTCGGGTTTCGTACATTCACTCAGAAATTGTCCGTATCAGACGCGTCCACCCGCCCGGGACGCATCTGATACGGACCCGTACTAGACTCAGTCTGCCTCTGTCTCTCGTTGAGTTAGCAATCCTCCACGCTTTCATCCATTGTTTTTTGTGCTTGTTTATTGATTGTTACTGTGAAATAAGCCACCATGGGGCCAAAGAAAGTTCAGAGTGACAGCCCATTGATAAAGAAGGTGAGAAACATGATTGAATTCTTCAGTGATTCAGTGATTCTACGATATGTATAATACTAAAGCAGCAGAAGTCGATAAAGGCTATAGTGCCAGCCAGCGATAAAGTGTAGTATTAACCCTTTGGGGGTCGGTGCCGTACTAGTACGTTTTACGAGCAGGGGTTGGTGCCGTACTAGTACGCCCAAATTCTAGCGGCCTCAATTTAAGCAGAAAACGTCTGGTAGGCATACATATGAAAGAATGGGTCTGTGTGGTCAGTGTGCGCAGTATAAAAAAAATCCTGCAGTACACACTGCACAATGAGAGAAAAAAAACTCTGACCGTTTTTTTCGATTAAAACAGCGACTTTGCAGTCGATTTTCGTATGATATTTATTGATGTATTCTCGTTTTCTTGGTCTCATTTGATAGAATGGAAGATATATTACAGACATAGAGATGATATTGATTGGTATGACAATGACAAGTACCTTGAAATTGAGCTCAAAGTAGCGAAAATGTTCGATTTTTGACGATGTTCAAGAGTAAACAAATCACACCATGCCTCCAATACACATCAACTGGCGAGTCTTATATTCATGCACAAGTGCTCTGATATTATTTATACCATTTTTACAATGATGCAGTTGTATACATAACAGTAAATCTTCTATTTTTGTGAGAATAAAAATTCAAATGAAAAGCAAAAGTAATGGAACAGGGGCCTGGAGACGTGACTAATGAACAGAGAACATGTTATTTTAGTGCCAGGAATGTCTGCCTTGTTTACTCTGGACCCTATTTTGAAATTGGCATCGTTTGAAATTTGTGTGAAATTTGAAAATTGCCATTTTCTGACCATTATTTTGGGTAGATGAAATTGGTAAATAGGCGGTTTCTTGTACTCAATCGATAGAAAAATGGAGTTCTAGCGAAATAGCTATAATTTTAGGAGACTGAAACATTGGAATTTGTCGAAAATAGAGCTCAAATTGGGCAAAATCGCCGATGCGTAAGTGTCATGGCTACCGCTAACTTCGCGAAAGCATAATTCCGTTAGTTTTCGATCAAATTTCATAATATTGGTGGCGTTATGATCGGAAAAGATTCTTATCATTTCTAAGAAAAATAATTTTTTTTTTTCCAAAAATTTTCGACCCCAGGAACACTTTCCTGAGAAGGCCTGTCGACCTCAAAGGGTTAAGAGTGTAGCAAATAAGTTAAGCGATTAAGCGATAAAAAAAGGATGACACGAAACTAACTCCTCCAATGTTGTTGGAGGTTTATAGGGCCACTGACAACATACGCCACCCTGTGCTATCTTCCACCACCGGGGCCCAAGACTGTTCAACAGCCTCCCACCAGCCATAAGGGGCATTACCAGTAGGCCTCTGGTTGTCTTCAAGAGGGAGCTGGACAGATACCTAAAGTCAGTGCCAAATCAGCCGGGCTGTGGTTCATACGTTGGACTACGTGCAGCCAGCAGTAACAGCCTTGTTGATCAGGCCCTGATCCACCGGGAGGCCTGGTCATAGACCGGGCCGCGGCGACGTCGATCCCCGGAATGCCCTCCAGGTAGACCCTAAACCTCTGCCACCACCCTAAACTTTATGTTCATTTATCCATTTCATTAGTGCTTTATATTTATTTCTCATTGTTTTCTGTATGTAAAACTATACAGTGGACCCCTGGTTTTCGCCAGTTCAAAAAAGAGCAATTCGGATTTCGAGCATTTTTGGCGAATTTCCCTAGATTTCGAGCATCCGCTCAGAAATCGTTGGTACCAGACACATACACCTGGGCCGCTCGACGTTCGTGACTCACTCTTGGGCACATTAAATGTCTTATTTTACGTTAATATGTACAGTATATCTAGGTAGTAGGTTGGTAGACAGCAACCGCCCAGGGGGTACTACCGTCCTGCCAAGGAGTGTAAAGCAAAAGCCTGTACGTAATTGTTTTACATGATGGTAGGATTGTTGATGTTTTTTTTCTGTCTCATAAACATGCAAGATTTCAGGTACATCTTGCTACTTTACTTATACTTAGATTACACTAACATTCATGTACAAGCATATACATGGTACCTGTTAGCGATATTAATCCGTCAGAGAGGGCGATTGTAACCAAATTTATTTTTCCAATGAATTTTCCCCATAAGAAATAATGGAAATAAAATTAATCCGTTCCAGACTTCCAAAAGTAATAATAAAAATTTTTTTAGAACTTTTGACATTAAATAATACGCAATTTAATGAAATTAAAGAAAACTTTAAAATAGAATAGTACAATAACATGTCACTTACATTTATTGAAGAGTTGTTGATGTGTGGAAGACGGAGGAGGGGAGAAGGTGGAGGGCTAGTGTTTGAAGGGGAACCCCCTTCCATTAACACTGCAGGTGCCAAGTTCTTTCTGGGGTTACTGGCCTTTTTTCTAATGCCACTAGGACCAGGTTGAGAGTCACGGGACCCCTCTAAAAAAATCTGTCCAGGAAGCTCTGTGTCTGGCGATTCTTTAACAATCCCTGAAATGGGACACCACTGTGTCATTGTACAGGTTGTCAGCAGGGCCTGCAACAGCATGGTTAGGGTGATATTCATCCATGCCTGCACCCTGCTCCACATTCCACAAATCTCCTTAATCACTGAAGAAGGCACCTTCCATCTCTGTTCCACCTCCTCCCCCTTGAACCATTGTCCTGACCGTGGCCTTGTTGCTGTTGCTGTTGAAGCCTTGCAGATCTTCAGTGGTTAGCTCTTCATTGTGCTCCTCCACCAACTGTTCCACATCTCACCACTCACCTCCAACCCCATGGACTTTCCCAGTTCCACAATTTCTTCCACAACATGCCAGGCTGAGGCTCACCAGGCTGAGGCTCAGCCCCAAAACCTTCAAAACCTCCTAGGACACAGTCTGGCCACTTTTCCAGGCAGAGTTCAAAGTCCGGTACCCCCTCCCAAGCCTTACCATATGGTGTACACAATGCAGGATATGGAAATAATTTTTCCAAAAGTCTCTTAGGGTTATATTCATTTTCGGGTCACATCAAAGCACTTTTGAAACATTGCTTTGGTGTAGAGTTTTTTAAAGTTTGCAATGACCTGCTGGTCCATGGGCTGGAGGAGAGGGGAAAGGGGCAAGAACTTCACTTTGATGAACTTAAAGTCCCCACAATTTTCTCTACCAAGTTTGGAGGATGACAAGGAGCATTGTCCATTATCAGGAGGCACTTAGGGCAAAATTTTCCTGAGATATTTCTTCACACTGGGGCCAAACACGCCATTGAACCACCCAAGAAAATTCCTTTGGACCCATGCCTTTTGTTAGACTTCCACATCACACACAAGTTAGACTTGGTGATACCGCATCTGCCAAACACTGGGATTTTCAGAATGATACACAAGTAAAGGCTTCACTTTGCAATCACCACTGGCATTGCAAAAGCATCAAAGTTAGCCTGTCTTTCATAGGCTTTGCTGGCTGGCCTTTCCTCCTGAGTAATGAAGGTCCTGTTGGGCATTTTCTTCCAAAACAGGCCTGTTTCATCACAATTAAACACTTGTTGGGGTTGGAATTGTTCAGCCTCTGTACCCCTGGAATTCAGGCACATATTTTTCAGCCGCACTTTTGTCACAACTGGCTGTGTCACCTGTCCAACATTATGTATGCCACTTGACTTAAATCTTTTAAACCAGCCACTGCTGGCTTTAAATTCGCCACTTCAGCACTCATTGCAGGCATTTTCTTAACGTGATCATCATGCAAAATGCTTTGCTTTTTCAATATTTTTGCCTGCGTAACACTATTCCTGCTAACTGTTTCTCATTGATCCCACCAACAACAAATTTTCCAATCTTCCAGCACTTCGATCTCTGTTTTGTGATCACAAATGCAATTTTTGCAACAACAGCTTCCTTTTATTTTACGTGTTTTTGGCCACAATGGTAGCGATGGTAAAATAGGCTTTATCATACAGCCTGGAGCTCAGTGATACGCACTCCACTTTCATATTTTTCATTATCCCTTCTTCAGTTCTACTGTATTTCTGAGCCCTTTACCATAGGGCTGGCACTAGGGGCTTTTTGGACCCATGGTAGCTTATTTTTGCAGTTGTAAGCACTAAAAACAGTGGAATAATGACAATATACTGGTATGAATGCGTGGGGGGTGGCCCCCCGCTTGTAAACAAAGCACACTGACGCTCCTGGAGTGCCCGCACAGCTGGGCGACGGGACGCGTCCGACAATATCATAAACCGAACAACATCGTAAACTGAGTAAATATTTTGACGTAAAAATGTATCGCTCCGATTTTATCGGTATCCACGCCATCGCTAACCGAGGTATGACTGTATATTTCACACCCCCCTGGGCTTTCTTCTAATTTTTACTAGTTCTTGTTCTTATTTCCTCTTATCACCATGGGGAAGTGGAATAGAATTCTTCCTCCGTAAGCCATGGGTCGAAGAGGCGACAAAATGCCGGAAGCAAGGGGCGTAATCTCTTCTCCTGTATATATTACTAAATGAAAAGAGGAGAAACTTTCGTTTTTTTTTTGGGCCACCCCCCGGTGGGGAAAAGGCCACGTGTTGAAAGAAAGAAAGATGTACAGTATAGACATTTTCATTAATCCATCTATGATATTTCCTTCAAAATTATATAAAAACACCTACTACATACATATGAACATGCAATGTTTATATGCTATCGAGGGCGAAAGTTGGGTGGAGGGAAAAAATTACGTTTCTGGTCCAGCCCAGGGGTTTGAGAAAATTGTATGAATCTGCTGTCTGGCCCAATCACTGCCCTTAATGCTTTTGTTTACAATTTCAGCATGAATTATTCATTACTTTCCTTTGTTTATGATGGCATCTAAAGGTAGTTGTTAGAAACGATTTAACTCAGTGAAATGGTATGTCGATGGTAATAATAGGTTTTGGGCCGCGGGGGGTATAGCCCAGGTGGCTACATACGTGTACCTACATCTACCGGCACCTACACTGACTTCCTACAAATTAATACATACTACTCACCTCTCACCCTACATTAAGACTAAAATATTTCAAGGTAAGTAAGAATGTACTAACCACTGAAGAGCTGCAACACTATAGTTATTCTCTATAAAATTTTTTAATATTTTTTGGGTCTGAAACGGATTAATTATATATACAATATTTCTTATGGGAAATATTATTTTGGTTTTCGCCATTTTATTTCGGGAACCTTCGGAACGGATTAATTATGAAAAACCCAGGGTCTACTGTAATTATTCTCTATAAAATGTTTTTTTTTTTTAATATTTTTGGGTGTCTGGAATGGATTAATTG
>WNWK01041553.1:0-16396 GCA_009830355.1 Cherax destructor | reverse complement strand
ACTTCAGGAAGGTATTTTTTCTTGTAAGGTATCCTACACTTCAGTAAGGTATCCTACACCAGTAAGGTATCCACACTTCAAAAGGTATCCTACACTTCAGAAGGTATCCTACACTTCAAATGGTATCCTACACTCCAGGAAGGTATCCTGCACTCCAGGAAGGTATCCTACCACTCCATTAAGGTATCCTACACTCAGTAAGGTATCCTCACACTTCAGTAAGGTATTCTACACTTCACTAGGGTATTCTACACTTCAGAAGGGATTCTACACTTCAGTAGGGTATTCTACACTTCAGAAGGTATTCTACACTTCAGTAGGGTATTCTACACTTCAGTAGGGTATTCTACACTTCAGTAGGTATCCTACGCTTCAGTAGGTATCCTACACTTCAGTAAGGTATTCTACACTTCAGTAAGGTATCCACACTTCAGTAAGGTTTCTACGCTCAGTAAGTATTCTACGCTTCAGTAAGGTATTCTACCCTTCAGCAAGGTATCCTACACCTCAGTAAGTATCCTACACTTCAGTGGTATCCTACACTTCAGTAAGGTATCCTACACTTCAGGAAGTTATTTTTAACTTCAGGAAGTTATTTTAACTTCAGTAATGCATCCTACTTCAGTAAGTAAGTAAGTAAGTTTATTCAGGTATACACAAATACATTTACATAGATTATCATACATAGCAGCATATGCGTAAAGAACCTAGGATAACCCAAAAAAGTCAGAGTGACTTATTTCCATTGGGGTCATTTTTATACCTTAATATTATACATTGTAGGAGATATATGTTATTATATTATAAAGGATATATACTAGGAATAAGGTAAAAAAGTTATTTACATTTACATGTGTGTTAGTTAAAAATATAAAAAATCATTCTCCTCCCTTTCTGTCGCTACATTCATTAGGTACCTTTTGGTTCTCTTCTTGAACTGGCTCATACTATGACTGGCTTTGATATGTGCAGGCAGTCTGTTCCATTCCTTTATTGCTGTACAATAAAAGGTGTTTGAAGCCTGGCCACTGACTGTGGGTACTACAAAGTTGTGCTCTCTCCCCCTAGTACTATGACTGCTTTGGTTCGCAGCCTTGACAAAATTGGCAGCAAGATATTCTGGACACTGTGAGCAATTTTATAAACTTGATTTAACTTAAGTTGTTTTACTCTGTCTTCAATATTCAGCATATCCAGTTGTTGTAATTCATCCTGGCCTACATGTTATCTTGGGTCCAGGTCCAGGATGAATCTTACCATTTTGTTCTGTGTGATTTGCAGTTTATCTTTCATTTTTTTTGTCAAGGCAGAGTACCATGAAGAGCAAGCATAGTCCATATGACATTGTATAAGGGCTAGCCATAAGTCCTGAGCCTCAGTAGGTAGACCTGTGTTGTCTGTAGAGGAACTTCAGTCTGGCATTGCTTTCTTTACTACACTGTTCCTATCAATTCTCTGACATGCATGGGTCAAGGGATTCCCATATATTTTACTGAGGAAACTGAAGTGATGGATTCCCCATTACACCGGACATTAAAATTATTTACCCTTCTCAGTTTATATTTCGTGCCAAAGAGTATGGCTTCTGTTTTCCCTAGATGTAACGATAGTTTGTTGTCTACTAACCATTTGCTGCAGGACTCCAGTTCCAGTGTTAATACATTAGCTATATCTTGTGGGTCTTTACCGACACTTAACAGAGCACTGTCATTCGCATACAGTAGTAGTTTGCACTTGACACTGATGGACATGTCATTTACATAACACAGGAATAATAAGGGACCCAGAATACTTTAGGGAACTCCACATGCTATCGGCAGTGGTTCTGATTCCGTTTTGTTGATTTTGAAATTTGTTTCCTGTTGCTAATATAGGACTTAAAACCAGTCTGTGGAACCTATGCCGATAGCTTGAAGTTTCTTACATAATATATTGTGGTTGACAGTATCGAAGGCCTTTTGCAAGTCTAAAGTTACCATTCCTGAGGTTCCCTATAGACATTTCAGTTCTCATGTAATCCATCAGATTAATTAGGGAGGTGTCGGTTGAGTAAGAGCTCCTAAAGCCTGATTGGTAACTATGAAGAATGTTGTTGTCACTAAGATATTTAACTACTTGACAGTACACCGCCCTCTCTAGAATTTTGGATATTACACTGAATATCTAACAGGCCTAAAAGTTGCTGACATCAGACCTACTATTTTTCTTGAAGATAGGAGTAACTCTGGCCTCCTTGAACCCCTCTGGCACTGTATTAGTGGTGATGGACAAATTTATTATGTGAGCAATGGGGATTGCCAGTTCAGAGGCACCATCTTTTAGGAATTTAGACGGGATGTTATCAGGGCCGGTGCTCTTAATTGGGTTTAACCTGCTTAGTTCTTTTTGCACGAAGTCATGAGATACACTTACTAGTTGACAACTGTTTGGAGTTACTAATTTATTGGTATAGTATGTTTTAAATTTATCAGAGTCTGTGTTAAAGGTATTTGATGCAGCTGGTAGCTTACTTACTAGTGTTGATGCGACAGTTGTGTAGTATGAGTTAAAACAATTTGCCACTTTAGTTGTTTCGTGGCATACCTCGTTATCGACATTTAGTACTATGTTAGATCTATCTACGGGTTTATGGCTATACCCCAACTGTTTGAGTTGTTGCCAAAGCTTTCTAGGGTTATTCTTGTACTCTTCGATTTTTGAGCAATAGTGTCTTGCCTTTGCTCCTTTTATAAGCCTCTGCACTCTGTTCCTCACCCTTTGGAATTCATTTAGTGCTGCAATATCCTGTCTGTCTGCCTTAAATCTTTTTATCAACTGGTCTCTGAATTTCATTTTATCTAATATCTCAGTAGTCATCCAGGGTTCAGTTCTTCGTTTAATCCTAACCTCTTTAACTGGTGCAATATTATCAAGGATGGCAGTGAACATTGTTTTGAATTTTTCCCAGGCATCATTTACGTCCGTGCAACTTATCACTGACCAGTCACAATTGTGTAGCATATTTACCAGTGTTTCTTTACTGTAGTTTCTAGTTGACCTAACTTTTATTGTCTTGTGTAGGCCTATCCGTTCCCTAGTGATTTTCCTGGTACAGTAAATGATGAAATGATCACTAAGACCTGTGGTAATGACCCCTGACTGACTAATGTTCTCAGAGCGGTTACAAAGTATGTGGTCAATTAGGGTGGCTGAGAACTGTGTGATCCGGGTTGGTGTATTAATTAGTTGAGTGTAACTATTTAAATCCAGAATTTGCTTATATATTTTACATAGCCCGGTAAGGTAAGGTATCTTACACTTCAGTAAGGTATTTTTCACTTCAGTAAGATATCCTTCATTTCAGTAAGGTATTCTACAAGTTAATACTGTCCTTCACTTCAGTAAGGTATCCTGTAAGTTATCCTTTACTTCAGTAAGGTATCCTTCACTTCAGTAAGGTATCCTTCACTTCAGTAAGGTATCCTTCACTTCAGTAAGGTATCCTTCACTTCAGTAAGGTATTCTTCACTTTTGTAAGGTATCCTTCACTTCAGTAAGGTATCCTGTAAATTATCCTTCACTTCAGTAAGGTATCCTGTAAGTTATCCTTCACTTCAGTAAGGTATCCTGTAAGTTATCCTTCACTTCAGTAAGGTATCCTGTAAGTTATCCTTCACTTCAGTAAGGTATCCTGTAAAATATCCTTCACTTCGGTAAGGTATCCTGTAAGTTATCCTTCACTTCAGTAAGGTATCCTGTAAGATATCCTTCACTTCAGTAAGGTATCCTTCACTTCTGTAAGGTATCCTTCACTTCGGTAAGGTATCCTTCACTTCAGTAAGTTATCCTGTAAGTTATCCTTCACTTCAGTAAGGTATCCTGTAAGATATCCTTCACTTCAGTAAGGTATCCTTCACTTCAGTAAGGTATCCTTCACTTCAGTAAGTTATCCTTCACTTCAGTAAGGTATCCTGTAAGTTATCCTTCACTTCAGTAAGGTATCCTGTAAGTTATCCTTCACTTCAGTAAGGTATCCTGTAAAATATCCTTCACTTCGGTAAGGTATCCTGTAAGTTATCCTTCACTTCAGTAAGGTATCCTGTAAGATATCCTTCACTTCAGTAAGGTATCCTTCACTTCTGTAAGGTATCCTTCACTTCGGTAAGGTATCCTTCACTTCAGTAAGTTATCCTGTAAGTTATCCTTCACTTCAGTAAGGTATCCTGTAAGATATCCTTCACTTCAGTAAGGTATCCTTCACTTCAGTAAGGTATCCTTCACTTCAGTAAGGTATCCTGTAAGTTATCCTTCACTTCACACACACTTGATATATACTAGATCAAGCTTCATATACGTAGTGTTAATGTGGTTTACTAATAAACTTTGCTCAACTAATCTAGTTGCTTTATCACATAATTGTTGAAATTGTGTTTCTTTTAAGGGCACGTGAGGTGAAGAAAGTCTTGCTGTCTGGACGAAGTTGCAACACCACCAGCACCATCACTCACTGCCTGTGCTGACCCCCACCATCACTCATTCTCTGTGATGATCCCCAACATCATCACCTACTACCTATGACGACCCCAGCATCACCCACTGCCTGTGATGACCCCAGCATCATCACCCGCTGCCTGTACTGACCCCCAGCAACACCCACTGCCTGTGCTGACCCCCCAGCAACACTCACTGCCTGTGCTGACCCCCCAGCAACACCCACTGCCTGTGCTGACCCCCCAGCAACACCCACTGCCTGTGCTGACCCCCCAGCAACACCCACTGCCTGTGCTGACCCCCCAGCAACACCCCTCTGCCTGTGCTGACCCCCCAGCAACAGGTCAGCACCGATTGTGTCTTTCGTTTATACAGTTTCTAAGAAAATGCCGAAAATAAAAAGCACAGAGGTGTGCGAAGGAGAAACAGTAAGCAATAGTTGTGAAGGTTCAACTACTCTCAAAACTTGCTCAAGTGTTGAAAGGAACGAGTGTAAAACAAAATGGTCTCGGTGTTGTGAGAGCTGTTCACATGGTGGTCATGCTTCATGTATGGAAGACTCTCTAGATTCACAGACCAGTGTTGTCATTGGTTTGCAAGGCAAGTGTTACATCAGTTGCCTGCCAAATGAAATTTTATTGCACATTTTCTCGTTCCTAAATGTGCGCGAGTTGTGTGTCAGTGTGGCCCCTGTGTGTACCACCTGGCGGGACCTAGCCAAAGATCCAACACTGTGGACGCACCTAGTGTTTTCTGAGGAAGATAGGGCAGACGAAGATAGAGTGAAGAGCTTACTGAGAGCATCACCTTTGCTGGTCTCCCTGGAGTTGAACAGACGTGAAGATGGTGGCAAGTTGTTGCTGCAGGTGGCCGCTTCTTGTAAAAAGCTCAGGGAACTCACTATCCAGTTTTGTGATGGTTTAACAGAGACTGTTTTTAAAGACTTAGTAATGAGGTGTCCCAACATACGGTATTTGAGCATGGAAGGTTGCCAAGTGCACAGTACCCAGTGTTTCCATATAATAGGGGGCTTCAGACAACTGCAATATTTACATTTATCTCGTTGCCAGTTTTTAGATAATGCAGGATTGACCATTATTGCTAGACAGTGTAACCATCTTGAATATCTTAACATTGATGGAATTATACACATACACGACTCTTCAGTAATGTTTCTGTCAAAGAAGCTCAGTCACTGTCTCAAGAACTTATTCCTAGATGGTGAATATTTAACAGACGCCTCGTTTAGGTCGCTTCGAAATTGTACACTTCTTCAAAAGCTCGAAATTTCATTTTGTGAACAAATGACTGATTTTGGATTGCTTGGAATATGCGATCTAAAACATCTGACCTGGCTGAAGCTTCGCAGAGGTATCCAGTTGACTCGCGATTGCTTGAAGGCTATGTTTCACCGTTTAATACACTTAGTCTACCTGGACCTCAGCGAATGCTATCTTATTGATGACTTAGTGCTGCACGTTATGGCATCGATGTGCGGTAGGCTTGAGCATCTAAGGCTGAACTGGTGTTCGAATTTAACAGATTATGGCATTGGAGAAGTAGTGTATAGATGCCGACGACTGCAAGTCTTCGAACTGGTCGGTATTCAACGACTTACAGGCACTGCCTTAATTAACATTCCCAGGACTCTTCCAAAACTTGTTATATTACATCTTAAGGAGTGCAAAAATGTTGATAACACAATCTTACGGGGCATAGTAGCCGAGAAACCTTCACTTTGTGTGTTCGACTGTTCTGGAAATCTTGTGGAACAACATGAGTCAAGCAATAATGATAGTGTGTCGAAATAATGGGATTTGGTCAGAATAAAAAAAAATCACTGAATGACCCACTAGGGCTTAGTTCGTTTTTGTGACTATAATAACACTAATGATAGAAAATATATATTTTAGGTGTTGCACAACCATATTACTAAAAATCCTTGGACGAAGTCCTGTGATCAACAATACTCTTGTTTACCATAACTGGAGGTCATGAAACAATGTCATAGTTCGTTTCTTTGGAAATAAAAATTATTTTTAAATATGTATGTATAAGATCGTGAAAGCTGGTATGTTTTGAGTAATTAGCTACCATTTTGACGGGAATAGTGTACTGCTAGCAACAGTGAAGAGAAGCTCTACACAGCAACACGTAATCCTAATTAAAGCTTGTTTTGGTGACTAAGACGCATGTGCAACATTTAGGTATCTTTAGTACCGAGACGCTTGATCTGTGCAGCAGGCTTCTTCAGACGAATACAGAGGTGAGTAATATATTGGAGATCGTTGAAGTAGAGATTTTGAGGTGTTCAGTCCCGTGGTCGTGAAACTGACAGTTGAAGTATTGGAGACTTGGAGAAGTTATCTTGCTCGAGGAGTTCAGGGCCTCAGCCTAGATGGAAAGTGTGTCCCATAGCTTGGTAAGTCTGAAGTCGAAATAGATGGAACTTATATACTCGAGCCAGACGTGAGGTGTGGCTGTTGTAGATATTGTCAAAGAAGACTATGCCCACTAGCAGACTTGCTGGCTCTAGCTTGGCAGGTCTCTCTCAAATCCTACACCTATCACACACAAGAACTTAACAAAACATTAAGTAATCTGTTGTAGATCAAAGAAGTTGTATCATGTACTATTTACGACTACTTTGGCCTACAATTTTTTCTCATGTTCTTAAGTTCTTGTATAAAAATGAGGTTGAATTTGAGAGGAACCTGCCAAGCTTGGGCCAGCAAGCCTGCTAGTGGGCCCCGTCTCCTTTGACACAATCTACAATTGTCACACCTCACTTGTGTCTCGCATATACAAACTCCATCCAACGGCTTCGACCTCTGATTTACCAAACTATGGAATAACCCCTTCAGTCTAGACTGAGGGACTAAATAACTTAAAATTTCTATTTCTTCAACGATCTTCAAAACATTAGTCACCTCTGTATTCGACTGAAGAAGCCTGTAGTGTGGGCAAAACTTCTTGGCAATAAAGATACGTAAATATTACACATGTCTTATTCATCTACTTGTTGGTGTCATATACCATTAATAAAATAAATCTTATTCTGCAACCTATGTCTTTTCTTCACAGGTAAGAGAGGACGAGAGCCGACAAATGGTTAATTAATGAGACACTGTACACAAAGTCTTTGAACAATGTAGCGTCCCACAGCGCCCTTATTCTGGGGTCTTTGAACAATGTAGCGTCCCACAGCGCCCTTATTCTGGGGTCTTTGAACAATGTAGCGTCCCACAGCGCCCTTATTCTGGGGTCTTTGAACAATGTAGCGTCCCACAGCGCCCTTATTCTGGGGTCTTTGATTTGACTCTTCTTTAGTTTTTTCCCCACAATATTATTTCTTTAAACATTACTTTGCTGTCAAATTTTGGCTTGCTCTGAACATTGTGAAAATTTTTAGAGTAACTTTTAATTAATTTAATTTCAAAACAGAAGAGCTGCGTTGTACAGATGCCGTCGTTGCTGCAACCACTAAACTTAATTCACAAAGGTTAGGCACCATAAGCTGTTTCAAAGTAATTTCGCTTTATAAAATTAAAAAATTCTCTTACTGTTTCATCTTTGATTTCTGACATGTAAACTTCTGATTCCAGTAACAAAAAAATGAAAGAAGTTAAAGTTTCATTTGAGTGAAACACAAGCCCAGGACGTTCTTTTCTAAACCCAGTAAGTGAAACACAAGCCCAGGACGTTCTTTTCTAAACCCAGTAAGTGAAACACAAGCCCAGGACGTTCTTTTCTAAACCCAGTAAGTGAAACTCAAACCCAGGACGTTCTTTAGTGAAACACAAACCCAGGACGTTCTTTTCTAAACCCAGTAAGTGAAACACAAACCCAGGACGTTCTTTTCTAAACCCAGTAAGTGAAACACAAGCCCAGGACGTTCTTTTCTAAACCCACAGAAGGATAATGTAAACTCCAAGAATCTTATTGAATCAAAATTTGCGAATCTGATATTAACCTGGTCGAGTATTGTGTCGTATATTTCTGCAGAGATATCGACAGTGGGCAGTAGTAAAGTAGGAACAGCAGTAATGGGGAAGAGACAACCATGAGTATGCTGAACTTCCATTACTCAGGAAAATACCAGTTTCACACGACATATTAGACTTATCTGAATGCTTCTCACATGGATCTGTGTAAAAGAAGACTAATGTAAGGTTAATGAATTCTCATCCTCTCATTGTACTCAACATGAGAGCGAGAGATTCTACTACGAATCTAATATTGTATAATGTACGGGATAACTTGTGAAGCGGTAGTTTCAAAAGTCGATCCTCTTATTACACTAGGTTTAAATTCACTAAGACATAAATAAGAAAATGTAGAATGCTATTTACAGTTAAATATTACGTTAGTTAAACAAAGTGATATTTTAAAAGTGAATGTAAGATTTTTTATTAGATCAGAACTGCTCACCTTGCTTCTAGGAAACACACGCTACTGCTTGCCATTCATTATAATGCAAATTAGGGCTGGAAATTCCGTAGGCTCCAAGAAAGAAGCCTATAAATTTTTCCCTCTTGGTCTTAATGATGGTAAAGTGATGGGAGTGCGCACCATTCATTGTGGCAACTGCGACGATGTTTAATAATGTGGGTGAGATGGTAAGGGATTTGGATGCATGTATGAAAGAACACAGATATGCGTGTCATAGAAGAAACACCAACATGACGTGCATGAACCACCGCAGTAACCACAACTATCATGAGGATTGTTGTTACTTGACACTGGTCCAAGAGAAACTGAAACGTCGTCACAAGGCTAATCTGAGTGACAGTGTTTTGGTAAATTGTTCCAAGCAAAGGTATTGTGACTTTATTCTCTCTTAACCCCGTGGACTGGTTCACAGCTACATTTGTGATTCCAGAAGAAAAGAACAGCAAAAAAATCTTTTAATCAGCTACAAATAATCAGTCACAATTAAACAGAATCAGGGTAGACCTTTGTCTAATCTCTTGCTTGACACACACCATGACATTTAAAATATTTTTTCAACATTTCTATAGCGGAGATAGAGAAGCAGTTTTTGTTATAATTAATAAGGATAATTGTATATTTTTTTATTTTCATGCATTCAATGTAACAACATTTTAACCTTCTGCAAGTGGATTTTATTAGTAGTGTATTTCAAGTGTTTTTCTGACTTTCATGTTTTTGGTGCTCTTAATACTTCAGGCAAGTGTAAGGAGCCGGAGTAAGGGTCGGGCACCAGGTGGCTTGCTAGTCCGTCTCTTATTCAAGCCTAGTTGCCATGCCACTTCTACTGATGCTATAGTTCTCAGCCCACCTATGTATTCCCATATCTCCCTGTACTCCTTATAGGCTTGAAAAACCTAATCTCCAAATGAAACATTGTGTAAACAAATGTCCAAACTAATATTATATCTGTTGAATAATTCCTCTGAATTTTGGCTCTCTAAGGGGGCCTAAGTTCATTTAATATGAGAGCAATGATAACTTCAAAATATATTTCTCATTTTGTAATTAAGCTGGAATAACAATAAAATTTTAACTCTTTACAAAAAAAGTTGTTTGGAATAACATGAAATCACCGTATTGCAGTAAAATGGTAAACACTTTCTTGTAAACCACGTCTCAAAACAATAATTCTTCGTTTTGGGTCAACAGTGTGAGTTTTCATTCTGCGGAAATACAATTATAAATTAAGATTATTTTATTCTCATAATCCTTAATGAAAATAATTACAGGTATACAGCATGGAGGAAATGCTGTAGTGAGGAAGGTAAATAACCCACCACCTGGTCGGGTGAGGAAGGTAAATAACCCACCACCTGGTCGGGTGAGGAAGGTAAATAACCCACCACCTGGTCGGGTGAGGAAGGTAAATAACCCACCACCTTGTCAGGTGAGGCAGGTCAGTAACTCACCACCTGGTCAGGTGAGGCAGATCAGTAACCCACCACTTGGTCGGGTGAGGCAGGTCAGTAACCCACCACTTAGTCATGTGAGGCAGGTCAGTAACCCACCACCTGGTCGGGTGAGGCAGGTCAGTAACCCACCACCTCGTTGGGTGAGGCAGGTCAGTAACCCACCACTTGGTCGGGTGAGGCAGGTCAGTAACCCACCACCTGGTCGGGTGAGGCAGGTCAGTAGCCCACCACTTAGTCATGTGAGGCAGGTCAGTAACCCACCACCTGGTCGGGTGAGGCAGGTCAGTAACCCACCACCTGGTCGGGTGAGGCAGGTCAGTAACCCACCACTTGGTCGGGTGAGGCAGGTCAGTAACCCACCACTTGGTCGGGTGAGGCAGGTCAGTAACCCACCACCTGGTCGGATGAGGCAGGTCAGTAACCCACCACTTGGTCGGGTGAGGCAGGTCAGTAACCCACCACTTGGTCGGGTGAGGCAGGTCAGTAACCCACCACTTGGTCGGGTGAGGCAGGTCAGTAACCCACCACCTGGTCGGGTGAGGCAGGTCAGTAACCCACCACTTGGTCGGGTGAGGCAGGTCAGTAACCCACCACCTGGTCGGTGAGGCAGGTCAGTAACCCACCACCTGGTCAGGTGAGGCAGGTCAGTAACCCACCACCTGGTCAGGTGAGGCAGGTCAGTAACCCACCACCTGGTCAGGTGAGGCAGGTCAGTAACCCACCACCTGGTCGGGTGAGGCAGGTCAGTAACCCACCACTTGGTCGGGTGAGGCAGGTCAGTAACCCACCACCTGGTCGGGTGAGGCAGGTCAGTAACCCACCACCTGGTCGGGTGAGGCAGGTCAGAACCCACCACTTAGTATGTGAGGCAGGTCAGTAACCCACCACCTGGTCAGGTGAGGCAGGTCAGTAACCCACCACCTGGTCGGTGAGGCAGGTCATAACCCACCACCTGGTCGGATGAGGCAGTCAGTAACCCACCATTTGGCAGGGGCAGGTCAGAACCCACCACCTGGTCGGGTGAGCAGGTCAGTAACCCACCACTGGTCGGTAGGATGTAACCCACCACTGGTCGGGTGAGGCGCAGTAACCCACCAACTGGTCGGATGGGCACAGTAACCCACCACCTGGTCGGTGAGGCAGGCAGTAACCCACCACCTGGCGGGTAAGGCAGGTCAGTAACCACCACCTGGTCAGGTGAGGCAGGTCAGTAACCCACCACCTGGTCGGGTGAGGAGGTCAGAACCCACACTTGGTCGGGAGGCAGTCAGTAACCCACCACCTGGTCGGTGGGAGGTCATAACCCACCACCTGGTCGGGTGAGGCAGGTCGTAACCACCACTTAGTCATGTGAGGCAGGTCAGTAACCACCACCTGGTCGGGTGAGGCAGGTCAGAACCCACCACCTGGTCGGGTGAGGCAGCAGTAACCCACCACTTAGTCGAGGGGTCGAACCCACCTGGTCGTGAGGCAGGTCATAACCCGCCACCTGGTCGGGGAGGAGGCAGAACCCACCATTTGGTCAGGTGAGGCAGGTCAGAACCCACCACCTGGTCGGGTGAGGCAGGTCAGAACCCACCACTTGGTCGGGTGAGGCAGGTCAGTAACCCACCACCTGGTCGGGTGGGCAGGTTGTAACCCACCACCTGGTCAGGTGAGACAGGTCGAACCCACCACCTGGTCGGGTGAGGCAGGTCAGAACCCACCACTTGGTCGGGTGAGGCAGGTCATAACCCACCACCTGGTCGGTGAGGCAGTTCAGTAACCCACCACTTGGTCGGGTGAGGCAGGTCAGTAACCCACCACTTGGTCGGGTGAGGCAGGTCAGTAACCCACCACTTGGTCGGGTGAGGCAGGTCGAACCCACCACTTGGTCGGGTGAGGCAGGTCAGTAATCCACCACTTGGTCGGGTGAGGCAGGTCAGTAACCCACCACTTGGTCAGGTGAGGCAGATCAGTAACCCACCACTTGGTCAGGTGAGGCAGATCAGTAACCCACCACCTGGTCGGGTGAGGCAGGTCAGTAACCAACCACCTGGTCTTGTGAGGCAGGTCAGTAACCCACCACTTGGTCGGGTGAGGCAGGTCAGTAACCCACCACCTGGCCGGGTGAGGCAGGTCAGTAACATACCACTTAGCCATGTGAGGCAGATCAGTAACCCACCACCTGGTCGGGTGAGGCAGGTCAGTAACCCACCACCTGGTCAGGTGAGGCAGGTCAGTAACCCACCACCTGGTCGGGTGAGGCAGGTCAGTAACCCACCACTTGGTCGGGTGAGGCAGGTCAGTAACCCACCACCTGGTCGGGTGAGGCAGGTCAGTAACCCACCACCTGGTCGGGTGAGACAGGTCAGTAACCCACCACTTGGTCGGGTGAGGCAGGTCAGTAACCCACCACTTGGTCAGGTGAGGCAGATCAGTAACCCACCACTTGGTCAGGTGAGGCAGATCAGTAACCCACCACCTGGTCGGGTGAGGCAGGTCAGTAACCCACCACTTGGTCGGGTGAGGCAGGTCAGTAACCCACCACCTGGTCGGGTGAGGCAGGTCAGTAACCCACCACTTAGCCATGTGAGGCAGGTCAGTAACCCACCACCTGGTCGGGTGAGGCAGGTCAGTAACCCACCACCTGGTCAGGTGAGGCAGGTCAGTAACCCACCACCTGGTCGGGTGAGGCAGGTCAGTAACCCACCACTTGGTCGGGTGAGTCAGGTCAGTAACCCACCACCTGGTCGGGTGAGGCAGGTCAGTAACCCACCACCTGGTCAGGTGAGACAGGTCAGTAACCCACCACTTGGTCGGGTGAGGCAGGTCAGTAACCCACCACTTGGTCGGGTGAGGCAGGTCAGTAACCCACCACTTGGTCGGGTGAGGCAGGTCAGTAACCCACCACTTGGTCGGGTGAGGCAGGTCAGTAACCCACCACTTGGTCGTGTGAGGCAGGTCAGTAACCCACCACTTGGTCAGGTGAGGCAGATCAGTAACCCACCACCTGGTCGGGTGAGGCAGATCAGTAACCCACCACTTGGTCAGGTGAGGCAGATCAGTAACCCACCACCTGGTCGGGTGAGGCAGATCAGTAACCCACCACTTGGTCAAGTGAGGCAGATCAGTAACCCACCACCTGGTCGGGTGAGGCAGGTCAGTAACCCACCACCTGGTCAGGGAGGTTGCTATCGTATTGCTTAAGGAAGAATCACCTGATATGCGTCAACGTTATCATTAAGAAGGCGTCACGTTGAGTGGTGCCTGCACTGGCAGTGGGGGTGAATGCTATTTCTCAGTACGCAGGTGAAAGTGGTTTAGCTAATGGCCCTCAAGTGGATCATCACACTGTCCCTGTTCACCTAGCATTAAGCGGGTACCTGGGTGTTAGTCAATGCCCTGCATAGCATTGTGCTTTTCTCTCTATTTATAGTATGTCATTGGGATTTCGTGAGTTAGTGAGGTGTGACGTTACAGGGCCGCTCCTTGACAACTGACTCCTCCTGCCAAAGACCGGGGCATAATAAAGATATTAAACCGTTAGTTTAATATTTTTATTATGCATCCCATACCCATGCTGTGGGTGGTAGTCAAAAATATTACAGAGGTACATAATGGGTCCAGGGACTGGGCACAAAGTTATGAAAGCTGAACAAGTTACATAGGCAATGAACCATTCGCACGTCCACACCTGATCACAATTGCAATGAGTTATTAATGCAATTATTAGCTTTATTTACAGTGAGCAAAATCAGGGTATTTTTTCAGCATGGTTTGCAGATAAAATACTTTGACATATCTTTAATATTTCTGAGTGAGTTGTCTCTGAATTCATTAATTTTATCGCACTCAGTGTGTGACAATAGTCCATCTGGCAAAGTTTACATTTTGTTTGGTCTACATCTGGTGGTGGTGATTTAACCTGCCAAAGATACATATAACCCAGCCGGAGGCGGGCGGTAGTGACATCCAAGAGTCTGCTTATTTTGTTGAATGCACCATAGACATGTGGCTCCTGCATTATAAAATGATGATAGACTGACTGGTGTCAGTCTCCCTGACACAAGCATGCCATAATTTGTACTTAATGAATTAAGGGCATTTATAGATATGATATGAAAAAGACCTGGAAAACCCTATCTGAAATTCTAGGAACTAAAAAGATATCCATAAACAGAACAATCAAACTAACAAAACCAGATGAACCTCTACTCCCACCGACTGAAACAGCAAACAGACTCAATGTTTTCTTCTCCACCATAGGAAAAAAGCTGGCAAGCAAAATCCCAAAGTTCAAACAATCCACCTAACGACTACCTCACTGGCACCTACCCGAATACACTATTCTTAGCTTCGACCAACCCAACAGAAGTCTCACTTGTTATTAACACCTTAAAAAACAAGGCAAGATATCTAAACAACTTACCACCTTTTATATACAAAAAGCTTCTCAAGTACTATTCTTTTGATTATAATAATAATAATTCTCAAGTACTATCACCAATTGTTGCAGCTCTTTAACAAATCCACTGAATCCTCCACCTTCCCATCAATACTCAAAATAGGAGGTTACCCCATATATAAGGAGATCAAACAGACCTGAATAACTATAGGCCAATATCTAACTTATCCCTTCTCTCCAAAATCTTTGAAAATTAATTCATAGGCAGATCTTTCTACCTCATCTCCCACAACATACTTAACCCCTGTCAGTTTGGTTTCAGGCCTAATAAAACACAAATGATTCTGTTGTACACATGCTAGAAATAATATACACCGCCTCGAGAAAAAAAATCCCACTGGGAATCTTCATTGATTTACGTAAAGCTTTTGATACAGTTGACTTGATCTGTTACACTTAAAATTATCACACTATGGTATAAGAGGCACTCCCTCAACTACCTAAAGTCATACCTTAGCAACAGAAACCAATATGTGTACACAAATGGAGCTAACTCTTCCACACAAACAATTACAGTTGGTGTCCCGCAGGGAAATGTTCTTGGCCCACTTCTCTTTCTCATTTACATAAACGACCAACCAAATGCATCTCAACTGCTCAAACCCATACCATTTGCAGATGACACTACATACGTCTTCTCTCACCCATGCCCAGTCATACTAGCCAAAACTGTAAATGCTGAATTACAGAAAATATCTACCTGGATGATGACTCAAAAGCTTACTCTCAATGTTGATAAAACCTATTTCATTCAGTTTGGGAACAGAGCTACAAATGTTCCACTTAACATAATGATAAACGGATCACTTGTCACAAAACCACAGAGGGAAAATTCCTAGGAATCCACCTTGACAGTGGCCTCAAATTTCAGAACATATATGTACAACAAATTTCCAAGAAAGTCTCCAAGACCGAGGAATACTATCCAAGATAAGGTACTATGTTCCATTCGCCGCTTGGCCCTCGCACTGAGTGGTTCTCTTGTTGCTGACACCTGGTGGCCAACGAGAGAGTTACTGATTTTCAGCAAGATGGCGACTGGAGGAAGGAGGAGGGTCAACACCGTGTGTGTTGAAGTGTTACGAGGAGCAATTACCCGGATAATTCGAATGTTTTATTGCCTGCGATTATCCGTGATGCTTATGGCATTGGAATTGAGGAATTACGAGGCATAGCGCTGAATGGGGCGCACAGAATTTTCATCAAGTTTGCTACGACAGCGGCATATGAGGGATTGTGGACAGCTTCAGGACAAACTGATGGTGATCAACGCTGGCCTGGAGGTACGCTTGAGAGATGTATCAAGACCCCTTTTATCGTTTAATTTCAGGTGGAAGGGCTGAGGGGACGGAAGGGGATATAGGGATAGTTGGATATGTGGATGATACTACTGTACTAGTGGGGATGTAGAAGAGTTAGTGAATGTGGGGCGTTTTGTAGAGATTTTTGGGAAGGCTACTGGGATGAAAGTAAACTATGCAAATCTAAATTGTTGGAGGTAGGTAGGTGGGTAGGGGGAGGCTTGGTGAGGGCAGGGGGTGGGCAATAGTGGAACAGGTGAAGATTTGTGGGG
>WNWK01041552.1:0-16397 GCA_009830355.1 Cherax destructor | reverse complement strand
GTGAAAGAATCAGTATGGAAAGAGGTTTGTGACAGGGATGTCCACTGTCGCAGTGTTTATTTGCTTGTATGCAGGATCCGTTCTATAGACTGGTAAGGTTGGGCATAGAGAGCGAAGGAAATAAACATACAGGACATAGAGGTGGGGTGCAAAGAATCATAGGGTATGTAGATGACACGACTGTGCTTGTAAGTAGTGAGGAGAGTTTATGTAATGTGGGACGTATAATAGAAGTGTTTCGAGGGGCTACTGGTATGAGAGTGAATTGTGCCAAATCAAAGTTATTGGAGGTGGGTGGATGGGTAAAAGGCATGGGTGGATGATAGTTGAAGAAATTAAGATATGTGGAGTAACATATTTAAATAATGTGGGTGATTATAGTAGAGTTAATTCAGAGAACGTGGTGTAAAAGGCAGTAAGTAGGATAAAAGAGTGGAGGCCGGGAGATCTTACATTGCAGCAAAGGGTAGTGACGGTTAACACACTTGTGTATAGTAAACTTTGGCACGTGGCAGTGGTTTTTCCTTTGTTGCAATCAGATATTAGAAGACTTGAGGTGAGAGTCATGAGATACATTTGGGCGTATGGTCGGCCGTAGCTGCGGAAGGCAATAGTTAGGAACAGGGTGGATAGCGGTGGCCTGGGGCTGATTGGGTTGGAGAGACACTTATTCAGTTTGTATGTTAAAAGGTGTGTTGTACGTTGGGGTGGCATGGCAGCGGGGAAAGTAGGTATGATGGCAAGAGATCTGGGTAGATGGTGGGGAGGGAGGGATTTACTTCTCAATGATGAATTTGTGAATTAAGCAATTGTATTTTTTAAATAATATATATATATATATATATATATATATATATATATATATATATATATATATATAGGAGAGGAGAGTTATTAAATGGAGAGTTAGAGGTATCGGGAAGAAGGAGAGAATATTTTGAGGATTTGTTAAATGTTGATGAAGACAGGGAAGCTGTGATTTCGTGTGTAGGGCAAGGAGGAATAACATCTTGTAGGAGTGTGGAAGAGCCAGTTGTGGGTGTAGGGAAGTTCGTGAGGCAGTGGGTAGAATGAAAGGGGTAAGGCAGCTGGGATTGATGGGATAAAGATAGAAATGTTAAAAGCAGGTGGGGATATAATTTTGGAGTGGTTGGTGCTATTATTTAATAAATGTATGGAAGAGGGTAAGGTACCTAGGGATTGGCAGAGAGCGTGTATTGTTCCTTTGTATAAAGGCAAAGGGGACAAAAGAGAGTGCAAAAATTATAGGGGAATAAGTCTGTTGAGTGTACCTGGTAAAGTGTATGGTAGAGTTATTATTGAAAGAATTAAGAGTAAAACAGAAAGCAGGATAGCAGATGAACAAGGGGGCTTTAGGAAAGGTAGGGTGTGTAGACCAAGTGTTTACAGTGAAACATATAGGTGAACAGTATTTGGATAAGGGTTAAGATGTTTTTGTGGCATTTATGGATTTGGAAAAGGCGTATGATAGGGTGGATAGGGGGGCAATGTGGCAGATGTTGCAGGTGTATGGAATAGGAGGAAGGTTACTGAAAGCAGTGAAGAGTTTTTATGAGGATAGTGAGGCTCAGGTTAGAGTGTGTAGGAGGGAAGGGGACTATTTCCCAGTAAAAGTGGGCCTTAGACAAGGATGTGTGATGTCACCGTGGTTGTTCAATATATTTATAGATGGGGTTGTAAGAGAAGTGAATGCGAGGGTCTTGGCAAGAGGTGTTGGGCTAAAAGATAAAGAAGCAAATACAAAGTGGAGTTGTCACAGTTGCTTTTTGCTGATGACACTGTGCTTTTGGGAGATTCTGAAGAGAAGCTGCAGAGGTTGGTGGATGAATTTGGTAGGGTGTGTAAAAGAAGAAAATTGAAAGTGAATATAGGAAAGAGTAAGGTGATGAGGATAACAAAAAGAATAGGTGACGAAAGAATGGATATCAGATTGGAGGGAGAGAGTATGGAGGAGGTGAATGTATTCAGATATTTGGGAGTGGACATGTCGGCGGATGGGTCTATGAAGGATGAGGTGAATCATAGAATTGATGAGGGGAAAAGGGTGAGTGGAGCACTTGGAGTCTGTGGAGACAAAGAACCTTGTCCATGGAAGTAAAGAGGGAATGTATGAGAGTATAGTTATACCAACGCTCTTATATGGGTGTGAAGCATGGGTGATGAATGTTGCAACGAGGAGAAGGCTGGAGGCAGTGGAGATGTCATGTCTGAGGTCAATGTGGGTGTGAATATAATGCAGAGAATTCGGAGATTGGAAATTAGGAGGAGGTGTGGGATTACCAAAACGATTGTCCAGAGAGCTGAGGAGGGGTTGTTGAGGTGGTTTGACATGTAGAGAGAATGGAACGAGACAGAGTGACTTCAGAGTGTATAAATCTGTAGTGGAGGGAAGGCGGGTAGGGGTCGGCCTAGGAAAGGTTGGAGGGAGGGGTAAAGGAAGTTTTGTGTGCGAGGGGCTTGGACTTCCAGCAAGCATGTGTGAGCGTATTTGATAGGAGGAATGGAGGCATATGGTTTTTAATACTTGACGTGCTGTTGGAGTGTGAGCAAAGTAACATTTATGAAGGGATTCAGGAAACCGGCAGGCCGGACTTGAGTTCTGGAGAGGGGAAGTACAGTGCCGGCACTCTGAAGGAGGGGTGTTAATGTTGCAGTTTTATAACTGTAGTGTAAAGCACCCTTCTGGCAAGACAGTGATGGAGTGAATGATGATGAAAGTTTTCCTTTTTCGGGCCACCCTGCCTTGGTGGGAATCGGCCGATGTGTTAATAAAAAAAAAATAATATATATATATATATATATATTGCTCTTGCGAATTCCTAGCATTGTAAAAATCTCTAGTTGTGTCGATGCATGCAGGGGATGAGATGAAAAGCTGTAAGCCTTCCTGCCTGAAAGCTGGCTGCCTTGGAATAACGTCTAGCGAAAGCTGGATGCCAAGGTATTGGACCAGTGTGGTACGGTCGGTAAAGCACTGCGTACCTTGTCATGAGGTTCGTAGGTTCGAGTCTCCGTCGGCCAGAGATCAGTGTTTGTGAATATTTCGCCTGCTCTTGCGAATTCCTAGCATTGTAAAAATCTCTAGTTGTGTCGATATATATATATATATATATATATATATATATATATATATATATATATATATATATATATATGTATATATATATGGGTCGGAGACCCATGGAGCATGGGGCAAGTGTGCTCTAAAGTTTCTCAAGGAGCTGGGTGGAAAACTCATCATAGAAACCAAGGACCACAGGGCGACCAGCTTCCTCTTCAGAGACTCAGTGTTGCGATCCAGAGGGGAAATACCTGCAGTATTCTGGGCACGCGCCCACTGCCGGGGAGTTGGACGAAGTATTTGACATGTAGCTCTGAGTTGTTATCTATGTTGTTTTACTCCCATTGTATTTTGTCTTGAAATAAAGTTTGTAAAAAAGATGGGGTGGTAGGGGAAGTGGAATATTCAAATGGCTTCAGAAAGAAATCTAAATATTCTTCCTTGAAGTCTTTTTATCCACTTCTCCGAGGCAATGGGTCCCACAATTGACACCAGAGGTGGACCCCATCCTATATATATATATATTTATATATATATATATATATATATATATATATATATATATATATATATATATATATATATATATATATATATATATATATATATATATATATATATAAAGCTCCAATATTGGAGTAAATCAGGCAAACTTAAGACTAGTTTCAGATTTATTAGCCAATAACTATATTCTGGATTTTATGTTTACTGTCCTTTGGGTGAGTGTTGTGTACATGAGGAGGATATGTGTATGTGTGCGTGAATCGGTGGTTTTCGTGTGTTTAGGTGATGGTGGGGGTGTTAGTGAGATAAGATGTTTTTTGATGATAGTGTTGAAAATGGTGGCTGAGTCTGCAGTTCTGGAGTTTTCAGGTAGGGAGTTCCAGATTTTAGGCCCTTTAATGTACATTGAACGTTTGTATAGAATTAGCCGGACACGTAGAATGTCATAGAGATTTTTGTTTCTGGTATTGTGTTTATGGGTCCTGTCACAGCTATCAAGAAAGCGTTTTAGTTCAGGGTTAATATTGGAATTTATGGTTCTGTACATGTAGGTTGCACAGTAGTAAGTGTGGATGTTCTGGAACGTGAGAAAATTTAAGTCTTTGAAGAGTGGGGGGGGGGGGTGTGGCCTGGGATTTTTTTATTTTATTTTATTAATCAAAACTGTGAGAATACAAAAGTAACATGACAGTACTACACCAAGTACCTCATAAATGCAAAACAATATAATTATCTTAACTTAAGACTAAGGAAAATACATAAGACTAAGGATGTCCTCAAACTAAACAGAAAAGAAAACAACGTAAATATGTAAGTGCCGTGATGCGGAAACTTACCCTACAGAAATATGAACACATTGGACTATATGTACAGAGACATTGAAAACAGCTGCCTACATAATAACTCAAACAATACAATACTTGTGGCATAGTTACATCAACAGTACAATCTAACATTGTTCATTTTTGTATATATAATTATACTATGGTGTCAAAACATTGAACTTCACATGAAGAACTTCATAAATGCAAACGATACTAATATCACAATGAAGACAAACGATATACGGATAACAGCGTTCGCCATCAATCTAAGTAGAAAAGAAAACAATCTAAAAATATAAGTGTCGTGATGCGGTAACCTACACCATATACAATCTACAATTTAAACATGTTACGGAACACCCGTAACCTGTCGTCCAAAGGACTGAGACATGCACATTCACCCCATTCACGCTGAGGCCAAAAAAAAAAAAACACAAAACAGTCACTTGAGTACAAAAACACCCAACCTCACCATAAGCACCGATCTTCCCTAATACTCCAACCTATAACCATTAAGCCAGTAATTACGTGCTACCAATAAAAGTACAACATAATGATCATTCTAAGTCGCATAAGTCCAAGACCTGTTTAGACATCTGATTGCAAAACTTGCATCATCACCACACATTACAATATATGTCCACCTGACCTCCTACCACTGGCTGGTGGACAAAACGTGTTGACGCCCTATCAGGTGACATCGGAGAGAATGCACATAACCCTAGCCATGTCACCCTCTGCATCCCACCTGTCCAGAAACCCCTGACCATACCCTCCCTTTTCGACCAGCCCTTTACTGAGGTACCCCCCTTTCCCCCCTCACCCCCCAACAGAAAACCTATAGTCAATTCCCTATAACCTTGAGAGAAAGCTTTACACCATGTCCCCGCATATATAACCTGATTTCTACACTTAGACCTATAAATACCTGCTGCCAACGCTCGGATACACTGTGCTCCGGGAGCCTCCCGCATTACCCACAAAATATGTATGTACTCGACCACCAAGTAAACTACCGCCCTACCGACGTCCTCCGGAAAAGCCCCCACGTCCAAACACAAAGCCCTCAGAGTCATCAAACCTCCTGCCCCCACCCTCCTTAATACCCCACTAAACCACTCCCTGACCCCCACCAACGTATTAAAGAAATACAGAGTATGATACGCCGTTTCCAGGACCCCACATGATCCGCACAACCTGATGATGCCCATCCTATACAACTGTGCACGCTTCACCAAAATACCCAATAAAAACCTATAACCTGTTTCACGCACTCTTGGTGGTATTCGCAACTTCTTCATCCAACGCCACATTAACTTCCAATTATACATTGGATAAGTACCTGTACCCTGCACCACACCTCCCCTCCCCCCCACTCTATCCAAAATGCCTACCTTAACCCTCCCAGGCTCCCGAACAACAAGGAGGAACCTCAACATAGCCTCACATCTTAACAGATCCCTACCCCGCCAATATGTACCTCCTGCATGACCCCATTCACCCTCCTTCCCTCTGTACCCCCCACTACCACATATTCTTGCTTAACAAAAATACTTTGTAGCCTATTACATAGCGGTATCAACCCCAACCCACCCACCCCCACCCCAGTAGTCACCACCTCCCTACCTAACCAATGCCTCCCATGACTCCAAATATAACGAAAAACCCTCCCAAGCAACCTCTCAACATCACACTCCCGGAGAGGATATACGGCAGCAACAAACCATAGTTTGCTATATACTAAAACATTTACCACCACCGCCCGTTGCAACAGTATTACCTCTGTAGACCTAATGCCTCCCAACCTATCTATAGTTCTGTCCACCACCACCACCACCGAATAAAATTCTCTTGCCAATTACCTATCATGACTGAATATTACCCCGCAAATTTTAATCCTATCGACGCACTTCCAACCTCCCCTACTGTCCAACGTTCCTCCCACCCACGCACCTACCTTCAACAAACTTTACTTACCCCTATTTACCCTCATACCTGTTGCCTCCCCAAAAATACCCACAATCCTATTCACATGTAATAAGCCCTCACTACTACCCACCAGGATGGTTGTATCATCGACATATACAACTATGACTGACTCACAACCCCTTCCCACCTCCCCATCCCAAACCCCTTCCCTAGCCAATCTATAGAAAGGGTCCTGCATACACCCAAACAGGATTTGTGACAGAGGACAACCCTGCCGCAAACCCCTTTCATAACTCACCTGAACCCTAACTTCCCATTTACCTGGACCCTTGCCAATGCCCGGTCATATAAAGTCCTAACCCACCCCACGATTTCTTCCCCAAACCCCAACCCCATCAAAACCCCAAACAAAAATTCCCTATCTACGCTATCGTATGCGGTCTCCCAGTCTAAACCTAGAACCCCTTCTCCCCTCTTGTTATCTACAAACTCCCTAATCCTCCTATGCCCTGCCCTTATGCTTCGCCCTGGCACTCCATGTTGTCCATCATCTAAAACCTTCTCCAACACCCTCTTCATTCGATTAGCCAGTATTTTCGCAAAGATCTTATAATCCGAGCATAACAACATTATATCTCTATAGCCCTTCATCCTATCACCTTCCTTTCCCTTCGGGACCATCACTACCACCCCTGTCCTTTGCTCTTCCTCCATATATCCCCTATCCTTCATTTGATTAAAGATCCACACTAAAAACATCCTTTAACACGTCCCAATGAAACACATAAAAATCTCCCGGTAAGCCATCCACCCCAGGCGCCTTTCCTAACCTTAATCCCTGCATCGCCTGCCATACTTCCTCCTCTGTTATACGTCCTCCTAACCCCTTCCTATCCTCCTCCCCCAGTCGTTCCTGTATCCCCTTCAAAATGATCAGTCGACTTGCCTCACTCCCAACCAATCTCCTAAACTTTTGCTGAAACCAAAACTCCGCATACCATCACATGCCATCAGTTGTACATAACACCTGCCCTTTCTGATACCCTCCCAGGTCTTCTTCGACCTTCAACGACGAGATAATCATACCCTTCCTCCTTTTCCTAAACCTCCTCAATACAGTGCCCGAGGGCCTATCACCCCATAAAACCTCGTCCAATTGACACCTGACCCTGACCGCATGGAATCTATCATTTTGTATGTCCCTTAACCGCCCACATAGCATACTAATTTCTGCCTGATGCCCCCCATCCCCCTCCCCTACATAACAAGCCCTAAGCTGACTTTCTAAGTAACGTTGCAATCCATACCTATAAGCCGCCTCCTCCATCCCGGCCCTCCGATAATAATCCCTCACCACCGCCTTCGCCTGTAAAGACCACCACCTCACCACATCCCCTATCCCTCTGCCCCTCCCCCACACCCTCTCCCACCAGTCTGCAAAAGCATCCCTATCCCCATCCCTCTGTAACAAACTAACATTCAATTTCCAATGACCTGGATAAATCTTGACAGCCCCATCCCAGCTCAACACCACCACTACACCACGGTGATTGGAGAACCCAACATCAAGAAGACGCACGTCTCCTACACTTATACTTGGAGCTACATAAACCCTATCTAGTCGTGCCACATATCCTCTCCTAAAAAATGTTTGCTCCACCAAAGCATCCCTCCCAACAACCACATCCTTGACTCCCACCGCCCCCAACACATCCCTCAAAACTGCAAGTTCACATCCCGACCCTCGAGGCTCTATGTCACGCTTCCAAATAATACAGTTCCAATCACCAGCTACTATTACCACCTCAGGCAATCCCCTTAAAGCATAAACTAAAAAAATCACACACAAAAGCTTCCTTCACACTCCAATAAAACTAACAGGTATGTCTCCCCATACCCCATCAACCCTCACAATCCTCCTATCCCCCACCTCCTCCCAGGACCTCATACAAAAAGGGCTGGTCTCCTTAATGCCCACCAACACCCCACCCTTGAGATTCACAGTACTCCCCGTGTATAAATTATAACCCTTTAAGAACAATTCCCTACCACACTTAAAATTGTGTTCCTGTAAGATGCATACGTCAATCCCCTCTCAGTTGCTTCCACCCATAACCTTTTAACCTCTGCTCGAAGGCCGTTAACATTCATACAGAGACACTTGAAGGTTTCATTGGAGGCTTCCCACGATACTTCACCAATCTAGACCCACCTAGCTTCATCACTAGTCCTCCCCCACCATAACCCCCTCCCTCTCTGGCCATGACTTTACCCTTAACCCCGCCCTTCCCGCCCTTAGCCACATCTGCCCATACTTTCTTGCCGGTCCTCTGACCTGGCATCAACACGTCATCCTCCACTGATCCACTGGATCTCTTATGGGACTCCCCTGCTACCTCCATGACCTTGCTTGATTCCTCACCACTCAAATCCAACATGCCCCGATGTACCTCTGCCTCAACCACACACACCTGCACCTGATCATCCATACCATCACCTGCCTCCTTACTTACACACCCATTCAGCACTTCATCCGGCCTTGCCACCAACTCCGGGAAGTTACCCTCCACATAGTTAGCTGCCACTGGTGCCGGGCTATCAAGCATCCTCTGCAAATCATCCATGAGAGGTCCTGATAAGTTAACCAATACATCATCCACCCCTACACCTCACGATCTAGGGAGCCACGGTCCTCATCCGGCTGCGTCACCGGTGGGAGAGATACTACCACCACTGCTTCTTCCTCCAAGACATCACTCCACTTGCCAGTACTAATCTGCTCACTCTTAGATGCCAGCTCTTGTTGGTGTACGTCCTCATTCATCAATGCCATCTCCCCTTGTTCCTGCATCGTGGCACCATGTTGACGCTGGGTGGTTGGCCCCAGTCGGTCACACGCCATAGCCATATGTCCCGGCTGCCCACATAGCCTACACGTTCGCACCTACCCAATGTACGTAATGTAGACTTGCGTATGGAAGTCCGGCACGAGATCATACAATGGTATTGGTCTCCTCAATGTCATCTTGAGACTGAATGGCTTCCGGCTTCAGCATAGGCTCTTCCACGATGTAGCTGCATGTATCACACATATGCCTGAAGACCTTTCACATCACTGCATCAGCTGGTAATTACATATTTATCTCAAGTATACTTGCAAACGTCCGCAACCTCACCTCCAAGCCTGAGGTGAGGTTACGGGACGTTTCAGCAACGTATACTTGGATAAGAATACATAATTTACCTTTTGAGGCTGATGCAGTTGATGGGAAGAGGGTCTTTCAGGCATATGGTGTGATACATGCTGCTAACATCGGGAGGTGGGCCCAGGGGGCCTATGCTGGAATGCCGGAAGGGTCGTTCAGTCTCAAGATGACATTGAGGAGACCAATACCATCGTATGTTCTCATGCCGGACTTCTGTACGCAAGTCTACATTACGTACGTTGGGCAGGTGCGAACGTGTAGGCTTTTCCTAATAAGCGTCAACCACTCGTTCGTATGCTCCACTGGTCACAAATTTCACAAATACCCTAGTGGCTCCATTTAGCGATATGCCATATAAATCGTCTGTGGGTATTCCATAAGCGTCTAGAAGAATGGCAGGCAATAATACGTCTGCATTAGACGGGTAGATAGCTCCAACCAGCACCTCAATACACACAGTGTTTATCCGCCTCTGGTACATTGCCGCCATTTTGAAACTAAAGGTTGTGTCCACTGTCTATCAGAGACCCTTGCCAGCACACCTGCTCACGACCAAGGTCGGGCAGCGAATCATTGCTGGGATTGGATTGCGTGATAATTCTTACTGCAGCTTTTTGTTGAGTTAATATTGGTTTTAGGTGAGTTGTTGCTGTTGATCCCCAAGCACATATGGCATAGGTGAGGTAGGGATAGATGAGTGAATAGTATAGTGTGAGTAGGGCTGATTGCGGTACATAGTAACATATCTTGGAGAGGATCCCAACCGTTTTGGATACTTTTTTTGCTATGTGGTTGATATGGGTGCTGAAATTCAGGTTGCTCTCCAGATGTAGGCCCAGGAATTTGCCCTCATTGTGTTTAGCAATAGGAGTGTTGTCAATCATTATGTTCAGTTGTGCAACACCGGTTCTGTTACCAAACATAATGTAGAAGGTTTTGTCAGTGTTAAGTGTAAGTTTGTTGGCTGTCATCCAGGTTGATATTTTTAGTAGCTCTTCATTAACAATTCAAATTCAAATTGATATATTTCTCTGTAAAAATTACAATGTGTGTTTTACATTTTAAGGACTAAGGACTATAATTACAAAGATGGCCGTTAGCATGCCTAGCATGCCTGGACATGCTAGACATTTCGGGCAGACTTAATACTAGGTTTGCTCCAATATTGGAGTAAATCAGGCAAACTTACTCTATACAATGATTATACTGGTATTAAGGTTAGGTAATTGTAGTGATTAACTAGGTTTACAAAATTGAGGTAGTATAAAAATTAAAGAATTTAACAATTAGTTTATATATTAATGGAAATGGTAACGTGTTGGCATGATACAGTTTCTATATTGGAGTGTCTTAGGCAAACTTATGACTAGCTTAAGAATTCTGAAGCAATAGTTGTACGTATTAGAATCTTGGCTACAGTCATGTGCAAAATTAAGGGGGAATCACAGATATCAATAAGTGTAATTTTGTTGTGGATATGTGCAATGGTGTTGAGTGAGGCAAGATTTGGGTGGGAGATGACATAAGTCGTATCATCAGCAAAGAAAATCGGTTTCAGGTGTTGGGATACATTGGGAAGATCATTGATGTATAGGAGGAAGAGCATGGGACCAAGGACACTTCCCTGTGGCACTCCAGTATCAAGTGGTCGTGTAGATGAAGTTGTGTCTTTAATGGTGACATATTGACATATTAGTAAGATAAGATTTGAAATACATAATGTGACCATCTTGGTCTATAATGTGACCATCTTGGTCCATAATGTGACCATCTTGGTCTATAATCTGACCATCTTGGTCACATGAACATAATACGTCCACCTGACACTATGCAAAAACGTAAAGTACATTAAAGGCCCAATAATTTGGAATTTATTACCTATGATTACCAAAGAAACCCGGTCTGTACATCAATTCAAAACTCTGCTAAAAAAACACCTACTCACCAAAAACTAAATACCCACTACTTTACATTACCTATAAAGTTAATAAATAACTTTTCACAGCCTCAAAATAACATTATTCACTGTGTTACTTCTCTAGCCTCGAAACCCCTTACATAGTTGCTCAAAGAAAAATAATTTATCAAACATAATCTAGTACAAATGTTGAAACTTATACCTCATAATGTATAAACCTGTAATATATCATAATGTATAAACCTGTAATATATCATAATGTATAAACCTGTTATAATTAATACAACCTAATCTAACTTTTGTTCCTACAGAATTACCAAATAAAGAAATCCATTCTCATGTTTCCTTGTGCTTCTTGTAACTCATCTAATGACCATATAAACTGTTATTGCAACACAAATTATTGATTTGATTTGTTTAATTTGATTTAATAATTTTATTAATACAAATAATAAATTATTATGTAGACATATAAAACTGTAAATGATCCAAAATTATAAAACTATTATGTTTCAAAAATGTCATGATCAAACTATGTTCAAATTTCATAGCTTAAATACTCAACTATACTTATATTGTAAATTGTTTACTATAATTCTTACCATTTAGTTTTAAGTTAATATTAAGTCTTCCCACAATGCTCTGCATATTAGGGTTTTTTGGCATGTACACCTCATGTAATCTCATAACTCATTGTAATTCTTTGTATCTTGTCACAATAAACTATTATAATGTGACCATCTTGGTCTATAATGTGACCATCTTGGTCTATAATGTGACCATCTTGGTCTATAATGTGACCATCTTGGTCTATAATGTGACCATCTTGGTCTATAATGTGACCATCTTATTCTATAATCTGACCATCTCTTCTGATGTGCTCCTAAATTTCTCTGGTCTTTTCTATGAGATGTTTTAGTCTATATTTGGTATCTTTTTATTCTATCAAATGTTTGTCCGTCGAATATATGTACTTTGTCCGTGGAATATATGTACTTTGTCCGTGGAATATATGTACTTTGTCCGTGGAATATATGTACTTTGTCCGTGGAATATATGTACTTTGTCCGTGGAATATATGTACTTTGTCCGTGGAATATATGTACTTTGTCCGTGGAATATATGTACTGTGTCCGTGGAATATATGAACTTTGTCCGTGGAATATATGTACTTTGTCCGTGGAATATATGTAATTTGTCCTTGGAATATATGTACTTTGTCCGTGGAATATATGTACTTTGTCCTTGGAATATATGTACTTTGTCCGTGGAATATATGTACTTTGTCCGTGGAATATATGTACTTTGTCCGTGGAATATATGTACTTTGTCCGTGGAATATATGTACTTTGTCCGTGGAATATATGTACTTTGTCCGTGGAATATATGTACTTTGTCCGTGGAATATATGTACTTTGTCCTTGGAATATATGTACTTTGTCCGTGGAATATATGTACTTTGTCCGTGGAATATATGTACTTTGCCCGTGGAATATATGTAATTTGTCCGTGGAATATATGTACTTTGTCCGTGGAATATATGTACTTTGTCTGTGGAATATATGTACTTTGTCCTTGGAATATATGTACTTTGTCCTTGGAATATATGTACTGTGTCTGGAATATATGTACTTTGTCCGTGGAATATATGTAATTTGTCCGTGGAATATATGTACTTTGTTCTTGGAATATATGTACTGTGTCCGTGGAATATATGTACTTTGTCCGTGGAATATATGTACTTTGTCCGTGGAATATATGTACTTTGTCCGTGGAATATATGTAATTTGTCCGTGGAATATATGTACTTTGTCCGTGGAATATATGTACTTTGTCCGTGGAATATATGTACTTTGTCCTTGGAATATATGTACTTTGTCCTTGGAATATATGTACTGTGTCTGTGGAATATATGTACTTTGTCCGTGGAATATATGTAATTTGTCCGTGGAATATATGTACCTTGTCCTTGGAATATATGTACTGTGTCCGTGGAATATATGTACTTTGTCCGTGGAATATATGTATTTTGTCCGTGGAATATATGTAATTTGTCGGTGGAATATATGTACTTTGTCCTTGGAATATATGTACTGTGTCCGTGGAATATATGTATTTTGGGCACTGTCAGTATCATGTATTTTATCCTTATTATCATGTATTATATTCTTATTATCATGTATTTTATTCTTATTATCATGTATTTTATCCTTATTATCATGTATTTTATCCTTATTATCATGTATTTTATCTTATTATCATGTATTTTATTCTTATTATCATGTATTTTATCCTTATTATCATGTATTTTATCCTTATTATCATGTATTTTATCTTATTATCATGTATTTTATCCTTATTATCATGTATTTTATCCTTATTATCATGTATTTTATCCTTATTATCATGTATTTTATCCTTATTATCATGTATTTTATCCTTATTATCATGTATTTTATCCTTATTATCATGTATTTTATCTTTATTATCATACTCAAAGCGAATATTAAAAGCAATAGATTTGTAGTCACTTGTGTTTACCTGGAGAGGGTTTCGGGGGTCAACGCCCCCGTGGCTTGGTCTGAGACAAGGCTTCATGGTGGATCAGGGCCTGATCAACCAGACTGTTTCTGTTGGCAGCACGTAAACCGACATACGAACCACAGCCTGGCTGATCAGGTACTGACTTTAGGTCCTTGTCCAGTGCCTTCTTGAAGACAGCCAGGAATCTATTGGTAATCCTCCTTATGTATACTGGGAGGCAGTTGAACAGTCTTGTGCCCCTCACACTTATTGCGTTGTCTCTTATTGTGCTATTTTCGACCCTGCTTTTCATTGGGAGGATTTTGCACCAAATGGCGAATCTTTTGGTTTCAAAGGGAGTGATTTTCGTGTGCAAATGTGGTACTATTCACTCTAGGATTTTCCAACCGTATATTATCATGTATCTCTCCCACCTGCGTTCCAGGGAATACAGGTCGAGGAACTTAACCGTTCCCAGTAATTTAGGTGTTTTATCATATTTACGTGTGCCGTGAAGGTTCTCTGAACATTTTCTAGGTCAGTAATTTCACCTGTCATGAAAGGCGCTCTTAGTATGCAACAATATTCCAACCTTGATAGAACAAGCGACCTAAAGAGTGTCATCATGGGCTTGGCTTCACTAGTCTTGAAGGTTCTCATTATCCATCCTACCATTTTACTAGCTGTTGCGGACTATGCCCTTGCCCAACATTTCATAGAGAAATATTCCATTACAAGGTTTCACTTAATATTATATAGCGGATTTCTACCATGTCATTGAGTATAATTATTGTATAGAAGCACTTACAAGTGAAGTCATATGTCGACCGCTTTCATATAAAGCATATCTTGATTTATTTCTCTACAAAAGAGAACTTTGGATCATACACTGAATAATTATATGAATTCTTTTATATTAAATGTCACAAATTTTACTTAGTTGGATCAATCTGCTAAAAAATACCCTCATACTAAAATGATTTTCTCTAACGGTGAAAAGACCAAAGCTTAATTAAATATCTTGTTACAAGGGGGCCACAACAGGCCTAGAGATAAGGCCCTTATCGTAACACTAGCAGATGCGATTGATTCAATGTTGTGGTCTTTGAAAGTGAGATTCTCTGACATTGTCACTCCCAGGTCATATACATTAGTTTTTCTCTCTATTCTGTGGTTGGAATTTGTTTTCTACTCCGATATAGTTTTTAATTTCATCACGTTTTCCATATCGGTGTAATGGAAATTTCTCTTCATTGAACTTCATATTTTTTTCTGTGGCCCATTTAAAGATTTGGTTGATGTCTGTCTGGACTATAGCAGTGTTCAATGGAGGACACTCTCATGTAAATTCGGGTGTCATCTGCAATGGAAGACACGGCACTGTGACTTACATCCCTGTCTATGTCAGATTTGAGGATGAGGATCGGAATGGGGGCGAGTACTGTGCCTTGCAGAACAGAGCTTTTCACAGTAGCCTCCTCAAACTTTACTCTGTTTACTACAACTCTTTGTGTTCTATTTGTTAGGAAATTATAGATCCATCTACCAACTTTTCCTGTTATTCCTTTATCATGCATTGTCACACTTGTTGAAGGCTTTCGCAAAGTCTGTGTATACTACATTTGTGTTTTGTTTGTCTTCTAGAGCATCCAGGACCTTGTCATAGTGGTCCTGTAGTTGGGACAGACAGGAGTGACTGCTCTAAACCCATGTTGCCCTGGGTTGTGTAATTGATGGGTATCTGGATGGGTGGCGATTTTGCTTCTTTTAATCCTTTTAAAGATTTTTATGATATGGGACGTTAGTGCTATCGGTCTGTAGTTCTTTGCTATTGCTTTACTGCCCCCTTGTGGCGTGGGGCTATGTCTGTTGTTTTTAGCAATTGTGGGACGACCCCAGTGTCCATGCTCCTCTCCACAGAATGCTAAAAACACGTGATAGGGGTTTCCTGCAGTTCTTGATGAACACGGAGTTCCATGAGTCTGGGCCTGTGGCAGAGAGCTTGGGCATGTTATTTATTGCCTTTTCGAAGTCATGTGGTGTTAGAATAATATCAGATAAGTTTGAATCTACCAAATTCTGAGTCTCCTCATAAAAAATCATTTAGGTCTTTGATTCTCAGTCTGGTTAGCGGCTCACTAAAAAGTGAGTTATACTGGGACTTGAGTAACTCACTCATTTCCTTGCTGTCATCTGTGTAGGACCCATCCTGTTTAAGTAGTTCTTCCCGTTTCTTGTCTCCTGTAAGCTTCCTTTAACTTAAGTTCGATGTTTGCTATTTCTCTGACCAGTACCTCCGCTCGTATTACAGATATATTGGCCTCTTTTAGCTGTTCCACGATTCTTCGCCTTTGCCTGTATAGTTTACATCTTTCTTCCTTTTTCTTAAAGTAATATGCCTTGAGTATATC
>WNWK01041551.1:0-16398 GCA_009830355.1 Cherax destructor | reverse complement strand
GGTTCACCCCCATGGTTCACTGTTGTAGAACCCTGACCACTGTTATAGGTTCACCCCCATGGTTCACTGTTGTACACCCATAACCAGTGTTGTTGTACTCTGACTAGTGTTGTAGTAAGTTGACCAGTGTTGTACTACCTTGACCATTGCTGTAGTACCTTGACCAGTGTTGCAGTACCTTGACCAGTGTTGCAGTACCTTGACCAGTGTTGCAGTACCTTGACCAGTGTTGAGTACCTTGACCAGTGTTGTAGTACCTTGACCAGTGTTGTAGTACCTTGACCAGTCTGGTAGTACCTTGACCAGTCTGGTAGTACCTTGACCAGTCTGGTTAGTACCTTGACCAGTCTGGTAGTACCTTGACCAGTCTGGTAGTACCTTGACCAGTGTTGTAGTACCCTGACCCGTGTTGTAGTTCCTTGACCAGTGTTGAAGTATGCTGACCAGTGTTGTAGTACCCTGACGAGTGTTGTAGTACCTTGACCAGTGTTGCAGTACCTTGACCAGTGTTGCAGTACCTTGACCAGTGTTGTAGTACCTTGACCAGTGTTGTAGTACCTTGACCAGTCTGGTAGTACCTTGACCAGTCTGGTAGTACCTTGACCAGTCTGGTAGTACCTTGACCAGTCTGGTAGTACCTTGACCAGTCTGGTAGTACCTTGACCAGTCTGGTAGTACCTTGACCAGTGTTGTAGTACCCTGACCCGTGTTGTAGTTCCTTGACCAGTGTTGAAGTATGCTGACCAGTGTTGTAGTACCCTGACGAGTGTTGTAGTACCTTGACCAGTGTTGTAGAATGCTGACCAGAGTTTTAGTACCTTGACCAGTGTTGTAGTACCCTGACCAGTGTTGTACCTTGACCAGTGTTGTAGTAACCTGGAACACAACAACAACAGACACTCTAGTAAGCACTAGCTGCTACAGAGACGTCTTTCTGTAGGCGGCAAGTGACATCGAGAGATGGCATAACTCATTTCAAACAGTCTTTACTCAACAAGGCGTCCCCTGGAGAGGAACTACCACTTGAACAAGAGCCATCACAGGGATAGTACACTATCCTGTGTGCAATTATGACTGGATTCCAGACAGGAGTGACAGTTTTACTAGTGACTTGACCGCTCGGCTACGTTAATACGTAATGCACAAAGCTATCAGGACTGAATTTGAACTTCACATTCCGCAGAACTGTTATAACTCTCTGATACAAGCTGTGAGAACAAACACATTGCTCAAGAGCTAGATACTGTCCTTCAGTCAGTAAGGAACTATCAGGATCACAAAGGAAACTATATTGATAACAAAAAAGGCACAATACCATGACTGGAACAATACACACACAACCTGCACATATAAAAGAGAGGAGCTTACGATGACGTTTCGGCCCAACTTGACTTTGTAAATGGTCCAAGTTGGGCCGAAACTATATTGACTCTGTGGCTGGGTAGGTCTAGCATTCGTTAAGGGACTATCATGAATTTCAGCAAGGGCATTTGGAACATTAGGGGACTGAATGCCGTCATTAGCTACACTATTTTGAGGTAAGTGAGACATACTTGCAATGAAAATTGCACAAAGACTAATTCAGGTAAAAATGAGAATGATAAAATATTCACAGTACACAATTAGTTAAAATGGGAATTAAGAAGTCATTGAATTAGATGCAGAAAAGGGGTTAAAATAACTAATGTACACTGCATAAGAAGGTAAAACTCACTGAATTTTGACTGTAAAATTTAAGGAATTACTTTACAAATTGCAATAAAAAGGCAATATGAATACTGTATGGATTAACTGCAAAGTGATCTCTCTCTACTGAAATTCAAACACAAGTACTAGATGAGAAATAATAAATCAATGCAAAGTGGAATTACAAGCAATAAATTGTATGTAACTGGAAAAATACTGGAAAAACAAATTTTCTTAAGAGAAAATGACACTAAAATTTAATATGCATTGCTGGCTGAAAGAATTAACTATGATGCTGACAACTTGCATTGAATTATTAACACTTTTCAGGATAACACTGAGTAAAATGGAATAAAGTGCACAATACTGTATGCAAAAATAACAAGAACAAGTAATCACTACTGGAGAATAATTTTAAAGTGTAATCAATGTATGGTATTGTATAAACAATTTACTGCATCAATTAAAGCAATGTTGCACTGGGCACAAGGAGAATGAACACTTTAACTCTTAATTCAATTAAGAAAACTAATGAAAATGAGTATAATGAATATTACTTTACTTTACATATGAATATTAAGAGTGAATTTGTTCAAGGAATTATTGATAAGATCAACACAAAGACAATAATACACAAACTGAAATAAAGATAAAAAAAACTTACAGTTTTGCAGGAGAATACACAACACAACAAGATTCAGTCAGTGAATGTGATAATTTATGCAATAAGATCTTGCATGTAAAAATATGTATAAAGAGATAGTTCTTGCTTCAGACAAAATATGTTCAATAAACAGGTTCTGCAAAATTAAAAAAAATGAGGCACAGGTTGACACAAAAATGTAAACTGTCTGTTGAACTAAAACATGTGAGATACTGGCACAAAAAATTAATGGGACACACTGAATGGCACACAGGAAAATGAAATATGCAACTAGGAACACTGGGGCATAAACAATAAGGAACTATGCACAGACACTGCATAAAAACACAAGGGAATGCACTGGGAGAAAATTGAAGGGACAGGGAATTAATGCACAACACTGCAATAATAATGAATTAATCAAATACTGCACTCAAGGACAAGAAAATTGATACACAAGTACTTACTGCATGTGTACGAGTTTACACAAAGAACATAGATATAAAATGAGACACGGAATACATGAAAAAAAACTGTAACAGATTATATAGATGAATTTGCAACTGAAAACACAGGTCTGTAAATGTCACTAAGAAAATTCACTGCTTAAATGTCTCACACACACGAATGTCTATAATAGAATAGAGTCTAATGATGAATGAACGACGAGTGTAGGTGGAGAGAATATATTCCTGGTCGTTGACTGCTTGACGGTCTTGGAGAAATGCGCTTACCGAAGAACTCACACAGCAAGCTTTTACGTTGGCGCTCTGGGATGAAGGAAGACACTCTCGACTTGCTATGTGAGCCGAAACAATGCTGCTGATACCCAGATAGGGCAGAAAATACCACAAAGTTTTGACTGTTAGTGGCGGGAGCGTGAGCAGGTGGTATCTTTGTTTACAGCAGCGTGGGTGGTGGGTGGCGCGCGGGATGACGTCACTGCTGCCTGACTCGCTGGCGGTTGGAGGTGACGTCACGGCGTTCGGCCAGTACACTAATTCTCACGGCCTTGGAACTACTAACCCAGGTGGCTTTTTGCACAATAAGCCACAGGAATGGTGAATATCACTCTGACAAGCGTCCAACTTGTAGCACAGAGCGATTGGAGACAATACTGCAAGGAACTGGCTTGCTGAAGAAACGACTGGCTTACTTGTATGTCTGGCTTCCTGGAAGAGGCTGGCTTAGCTCTCTGGACTGGTGGACCTGAATGCTCTTACTTGCACACAGCAGTGAAGAATTGGGTGGATGGCAGGAGACACTGGATGACTGTAGGCTGGCTTAGGCTCTATCCCATAAACTGGCTTACTTGTTGGCTTAATTGCAAAACCCAGATCAACTCTTCGGAGGTTTACGTGCAATTAGAAGCCAGAAGACTGGAGACACTGCTTCAGAAGAGTCTTGGATGACGACACCGATGAGGGAAAGTGAGGGAAAATGAGTCGCTGGCGACGGTTGATATTGACGCCCGCGGCGGCACTCACTCAAACACCGGCTCTTCTTCTCATCAAATCTGCTCAGATTACACAAAATCTAGGCCCACCGCTGCCACCATTTGTGTTGTGGGGTTCTTTTCATAGATTTGGTAATATTAACAGACAATGAGCTTGGTTTGGTAGCGTTTAATGAGGCGTTGGATATATGGGAGCTGAGAGCCTATGCCTGTGTCCGCCTGCTATGCCTACTCGGATGGTACTGGCTGGAGGGTCGCACGGCACTGGGGCATTCAAAAGGCAGGCCTATGATTGGCTAATGCCAGATCACATGGGCAGAGGTTGGAAATCACGTGAACAGCCGTGGTGCAGCCGTTAGAAATACGAACCGTACAGAACCCTGACCAGTGTTGTAGTTCCTTGACCAGTGTTGTAGTATCTTGACCAGTGTTGTAGTACCCTGACCATTTTTGTAGTATGCTGACCAGTGTTATACATTGACCAGTGTTGTAGTACCCTGACCAGTGTTGTAGTATGCTGACCAGTGTTGTAGTACCCTGACCAGTGTTGTAGTACCCTGACCAGTGTTGTAGTAACCTGACGAGTGTTATAGGGTCACCCCCATGGTTCACTGTTATAGTACCATGACCAGTGTGGTAGTACCTTGACCAGTGTTGCAGTACCCTGACCAGTGTTGCAGTACCTTGACCAGTGTTGCAGTACCCTGACCAGTGTTGTAGCATCCTGATCATTGTTGTAGGGTCACTCATATGGTTTATTGTTGTAGTACCCTGACCAGTTTTGTAGTACACTGACCAGTGTTGTCATACCCTGACCAGTGTTGTAGTACCCTGACCAATGTTGTAGTATCCTGACCAGTGTTGTATCATCCTGACCATTGTTGTAGGGTCACTTATATGGTTTATTGTTGTAGTACTATGACCAGTGTTGTAGTACCCTGACCAGTGTTGCAGTTCCCTGACTAGTGTTGTAGTACCCTGACAAGTGTTGTAGTACACTGACCAGTGTTGTAGTCCCTGACCAGTGTTGTAGTACCCTGACCAGTGTTGTAGTGCCCTGGCTAGTGTTTTAGTACCCTAACCAGTGTTGTAGTACCCTGACCAGTGTTGTAGTACCCTGACCAGTGTTGTAGTACCCCAACCAGTGTTGTAGTAACCTGTCCAGTGTTGTTGTACCCTGACCAGTGTTGTTGTACCCTGACCAGTGTTGTAGTACCCTGACCAGTGTTGTAGTACCCTGACCAGTGATGTAGTACCCTGACCAGTGTTGTAGTACCCTGACCAGTATTGTAGTGCCCTGACCAGTGTTGTAGTGCCCTGACCAGTGTTGTTGTACCTTTTGAGAGCAGGGGGCTGGTAACCCCTTCTCCTGTATAAATTAGCAAATTTAAAAAGAAAGACTTTTGTTTTTCTTTTTACGTCTCCCTGCCTAGGTGGGTTATGTCACCCTGCCCTGATGGGATACGTCACCCTGCCTTGGTGGGTTACGTCACCCTACCTTGGTGGGTTACGTCACCCTGCCTTGGTGGGTTATGTCATCCTGCCCTAATGGGATACGTCACCCTGCCTTGGTGGGTTACATCACCCTGTCTTTGTGGGTTACGTCACCCTGCCTTTGTGGGTTACGTCACCCTGCCTTTGTGGGTTACGTCACCCTGCCTTTGTGGGTTACGTCACCCTGCCTTTGTGGGTTACGTCACCCTGCCTTTGTGGGTTACGTCACCCTGCCTTTGTGGGTTACGTCACCCTGCCTTTGTGGGTTACGTCACCCTGCCTTTGTGGGTTACGTCACCCTGCCTTTGTGGGTTACGTCACCCTGCCTTGTGGGTTACGTCACCCTGCCTTGGTGGGTTACGTCACCCTGCCTTGGTGGGTTACGTCACCCTGCCTTGGTGGGTTACGTCACCCTGCCTTGGTGGGTTATGTCACCCTGCCTTGGTGCGATACGTCACCCTGCCTTGGTGGGATACGTCACCCTGCCTTGGTGGGATACGTCACTCTGCCTTAGTGGGTTACGTCACCCTGCCTTGGGAGGATATGTCACCCTGCCTTGGTGGGTTATGTCACCCTGCCTTGGTGGGTTACGTCACCCTGCCTTGGTGGGATACGTGACTCTGCCTTGGTGGGATACATCACCCTGCCTTGGTGGGATACGTCACCCTGCCTTGGTGGGTTACGTCACCCTGCCTAGGTGGGATACGTCACCCTGCCTAGGCGGGTTACGTCACCCTGCCTCAGTGGATACGTCACTCTGCCTTGGTGGGTTACATCACCCTGCCTTTTTGGGATACGTCACTCTGCCTTCGTGGGATACGTCACCCTGCCTTGGTGGGTTACGTCACCCTGCCTTATTGGGTTACGCCTCCCTGCATTGGTGGGATACAGCCTGTTCATAAAAAAAAAATGTTATTTCCTTAATTTAAATAATCAGTTTAAATCGTCCAGAAGACAACATAAAAGTCAATAATATTTTTGATATTAATGAATGTGACTTACACACACACACTGTTTCCCTCCTGTCTGTTATAGATTACTCAAGGGGATTTGGAGGTAAATTTGGTGTTGAGAAAGAGCGCCAAGATAAGTCGGCCTTAGGCTGGGACCATGTACAGGATGTTGAGAGACATGGTTCTCAGATTGGTAAGTTTGTTGTAGGTTCTCTCCCATGGTTCACTGTTGTAGATCCCTGACCAATGTTGTAGGTTCACCCCCATGGTTCACTGTTGTAGAACCCTGACCTCTGTTGTAGGTTCACCCCATGGTTCACTGTTGTAGATCCCTGACCAGTGTTGTAGGTTCACTCCCATAGTTCACTGTTGTACATTCACCCCCATGGGTCACTGTTGTAGAAACCTGACCAGTGTTTTTGGTTCACCCCTATGGTTCACTGTTGTAGAACCCTGACCACTGTTGTACATTCACCCCCATGGTTCATTATTGTAGAACCCTGACCACTGTTGTAGGTTCACTCCCATGGTTCACTGTTGTTGAACCCTGACCTCTGTTGTAGGTTCACCCCTATGGTTCACTGTTGTAGAACCCTGACCACTGTTGTAGGTTACCCCCATGGTTCACTGTTGTAGATCCTTGACCAATGTTGTAGGATCACCCCCATGGTTCACTGTTGTAGAACCCTGACCACTGTTGTAGGTTACCCCCATGACCAGTGTTGTAGGTTCACACCTATGGTTCACTGTTGTAGAACCCTGACCTCTGTTGTAGGTTAACCCCCATGGTTCACTGTTGTAGAACCCGGACCTCTGTTGTAGGTTCATCCCCATGGTTCACTGTTGTAGAACCCTGACCTCTGTTGTAGGTTCACCCCCATGGTTCACTGTTGTAGAACTCTGACCACTGTTGTAGGTTCACGACCATGGTTCACTGTTTTAGACCCCTGACCACTGTTGTAGGTTCACCCTTATGGTTCACTGTTAGGGAAATTTGTCCACTGTTGTATTTTCACTACCATTGTTCATTGTTGTAGAACCCTGACCACTGTTGAAGGTTCACTCCCATGGTTCACTGTTGTAGAACTCTGACCACTGTTGTAGGTTCACGACCATGGTTCACTGTTTTAGAAACCTTACCACTGTTGTAGGTTCACCCCCATGGTTCACTGTTAGGGAAATCTGTCCACTGTTGTATTTTCACTCCCATGGTTCATTGTTGTAGACCCCTGACCACTGTTGTAGGTTCACCCCCATGGTTCACTATTGTAGACCCCTGACCAGTGTTGTAACCCTGACTAGTGTTGTAGTAAGTTGACCAGTGTTGTAGTGCCTTAACCAGTGTTGTAGTACCCTGACCAGTGTTGTAGTGCCTTGTCCAGTGTTGTATGCTGACCAGTAATAATAATAATAATAATAATAACAATTTATTTAGACATGATACAATGTTGAACTACATAGTTAGGTATAAATGAGGTGTACATGCCAAAAGCCCCTAATATGCTGAGCATTGTGGGCATTCTTAAGATTAATTACCAGTAGAATACATGGTAAAAAATTATAGTTGATAATTTACAAAATAAGTACAGTGGTACCCCGGTTTACGATATTTTTTCATTCCAGAATGCTGTTCAAGTGCCATTACCAAACGAATTTATCTCCTTAAGAAATGTTGTAAAATAGACTAGTCCTTTTAGACCCCCAAAATTACACTTACAAAAGCATTTAAAAAAATAAACTTACATAAAAGGGTGAGTTTGGGGACCATCGTAAACCGGGGTACCACTGTATAGTTGTGTACCTAAGTTGTAAAATTTGAATATAAGTTAGTAAGTAAGTTTATTCAGGTATACACAAATACAGTTACATAGATCATCGTACATAGCAGCATATGTGTAGAGAACCTAGGATAACCCAAAAAAGTCAGACAAAGTGACTGTGGGTACTACAAAGTTGTGCTCTCTCCCCCTAGTACTATGACTGTTTTGGTTCCCAGCCTTGACAAAATTGGCAGCAAGATATTCTGGACACTGTTTGTGAGCAGTTTTATAAACTTGATTCAACTTAAGTTGTTTTACTCTGTCTTCAATATTCAGCATATCCAATTGTTGTAATTCATCCTGGCCTACATGTTCTCTTGGGCCCAGGTCCAGGATGAATCTTATCATTTTGTTCTGTGTGATTTGCAGTTTATCTTTCAGTAGTTTTTTTGTCAAGGCAGAGTACCATGAAGAGCAAGCGTAGTCAATATGACATTGTATAAGGGCAAGACATAGGGTCCTGCAAGCCTCAGTAGGTAGACACTGTGCTTGTCTGTAGAGGAACTTCAGTCTGGCATTTGCTTTCTTTACTACACTGTTCCCTATCAATTCTGACATGCATGGGTCAAAGGGGATTTCCAGATATTTTACTGAGGAAACTGAAGTGATGGATTTTCCATTACATCAGACATTAAAATTATTTACCCTGCTCAGTTTATATTTGAACATAATAATTTATTAATTACAGCAATGCAATTAATTGAATGAGATCAAACAAATTAAAACAATTAGTTGTATTGCAATTACAGTTAATATGGTCATTATATAAGTTACACAGTACCCTGACCAGTGTTGTAGTACCCTGACTAGTGTTGTAGTATGCTGACCAGTGTTGTAGTACCTTGACCAATGTTGTAGTACCCTGACTACTGTTGTAGATTCACTCCCATGGTTCACTGTTGTAGAACCCTTACCAGTGTTGTAGGTTCGCCCCCATGGTTCACTGTTGTAGAACCCTTACCAGTGTTGTAGGTTCTCCCTGATGGTTCACTGTTGTAGACCCTTGACCAGTGTTGTTGTACCCTGACTAGTGTTGTAGTAATTGACCAGTGTTGTTGTGCCTTGACCAGTGTTGTAGTACCTTGACCAGTATTGTAGTATGATGACCAGTGTTGTAGTACCCTGACTAGTTGTTGTATTACACTGACAACTGTTGTAGTACACAGACCAGTGTTGTAGTATGCTGACCAGTGTTGTATTACACTGACCAGTGTTATAGTATGCTGACCAGTGTTGTAGTACCCTGACCAGTGTTGTACACTGACCAGTGGTTTAGTAACCTGACAAATATTGTAATACCCTGACCAGTGTTGTAGAACCCTGACCAATGTTGTAGGGTCACCTTGATGGTTCACTGTTGTAGTACCCTGACCAGTGTTGTACCCTGGCCAGTGGAAATATAAACACATAAGCAGTATAATGTGATCGTTTATTGACAACGTTTCGCCCACACAGTAGGCTTTATCGTCACAAACAGATCTACCTGGGTGAAAGGTACAAGAGTATATATTGGATGGAGTCAGGTGGGGAATGCTGGGTCAGGTGGAGAATGCTGCATGTGATGATCTTTCAAGTACGGTGATAGAGTCTAGAACCTTGGGTAGCTTTAAAAAGAGATTGGGCAAGTATTTGAGTAGACTATTTGCAGTGTTCCTCCATTTTTATGTTCTTATGTGGGACAGCGATGAAGAAGTTTCTTGGCAAGGGGTTCAGCTATGTTGTAGAAGCCGTTGTTCTGGTTGAAGTTGTTGGATATACAGATAAGTGATGACTCCAGGATTCTTTGGTATTGAGTGTTGTCTTCTCTGGCGATAAGTCTTGCGTTTCTGTAGTTGATTAAATGGTTGTGTGAATTTCGGTGTTGAACACAAGCATTCCATGGGTCATCAGATCTGCCTGCGTACTGGTGTTCTGAAATACGTGTTTGGAGGTCTCTGGATGTTTCCCCGACGTATAATTTGCTGCAGTCATTACAAGGGATTGTGTATATCCCTGCAGAGAATTGAAGCTTGTCCTGTCTATTACTGGTAATGTCCTTGATGGTGGGGGATGTGGAGGTAGATACTTGGAATGAGGTATTGGAAAAGATGTTGGAAACGTGTTTGGTAATGGAGTTGGTGGGAAGGAGTATGTATCTCTTCTTGACAGTGTCTTCTCTGGTTGTGTTAAAGATGTTTAATGCCCGTCGTCTGAGCGCACTCAGAATCTGCAGCAATGAGTTCCTTGAGGAAGAATGCTCTCTAATTGAACAGGTATTTTTTTAAACTTCACTATCCTTGTCACTTCATTAGAGACTGCAGACGACGGGCATTAAACATCTTTAACACAGAGAAGACACTGTCGAGAAGAGATACATAGTCCTCTCCACAAACTCCATTACATAGCACGTTTCTAACATCTTTTCTAATACCTCATTCCTAGTATCTACCTCCACATCCACCACCATCAAGGGCATCACCAGTAATAGACAGGACAAGCTTCATTTCCCTGCAGGGGTATATGCAATCCCTTGTAATGACTGCAGCAAATTATACGTGGGCGAAACATCCAGAGACCTCCAGACACGTATTTCAGAACACCAGTACGCAGGCAGATCTGACGACCCAAGGAATGCTTGTGTTCAACACCGAAATTCACACAACCATTTAATCAACTACATAAATGCAAGACTTATCGCCAGAGAAGACAACACTCAATACCGAAGAATCCTGGAGTCATCACTTATCTGTATATCCAACATCTTCAACCAGAACAACGGCTTCTACAACATAGCTGAATGCCTTGCCAAGAAACTTCATCACTTTCCCACATAAGAACATAAGAATGGAGGAACACTGCAAATGGTCTACTCAAATACTTGCCCAATCTCTTTTTAAAACTACCCAAGGTTCTAGACTCTATCACCATACTTGGAAGATCGTCACATGCAGCATTTTCCACCTGACCCAGCATTCCCCACCTGACTCCATCCTATATATACTCTTGTACCTTTCACCCAGGTAGATCTGTTTGTGACTTGATAGAAACGTTGTCAATAAAAGATCACATTATACTGCTTATGTGTTTGTTTCCATTGTGTTGGTATTTTATACCATTTATTTCCATCCTGGCCAGTGTTGGAAGCTGACTAGTGTTGTACTACCCTCACCAGTTTTGTGTTACCCTGACCAGTGTTGTACTACCTTAACCAGTATTGTAGTACCCTAACCAGTGTTGTAGTTTCACTCCTTTGGTTCAGTGTTGCTGTACTATGACCAGTGTTGTAGTACCCTGACCAGTATTGTAGTACTTGGACCAGTGTTGTTCTTCCCTGACCAGTGTTGTATTACCCTGACTAGTGTTGTAGTATGCTGACTAGTGTTGTAGTATGCTGACTAGTGTTGTAGTATGCTGACTAGTGTTGTAGTATGCTGACTAGTGTTGTAGTATGCTGACTAGTGTTGTAGTATGCTGACTAGTGTTGTAGTATCCTGACCAGTGTTGTATTACCCTGACTAGTGTTGTATTACCCTGACTAGTGTTGTAGTACCCTGACCAGTGTTGTATTACCCTGACTAGTGTTGTAGTATGCTGACTAGTGTTGTAGTACCCTGACCAGTGTTGTATTACCCTGACTAGTGTGGTAGTATGCTGACTAGTGTTGTAGTACCCTGACCAGTGTTGTATTACCCTGACTAGTGTTGTATTACCCTGACTAGTGTTGTATTACCCTGACTAGTGTTGTATTACCCTGACTAGTGTTGTAGTACCCTGACCAGTGTTGTATTACCCTGACTAGTGTTGTATTACCCTGACTAGTGTTGTAGTACCCTGACTAGTGTTGTATTACCCTGACTAGTGTTGTAGTACCCTGACCAGTGTTGTATTACCCTGACTAGTGTTGTAGTATGCTGACTAGTGTTGTAGTACCCTGACTAGTGTTGTATTACCCTGACTAGTGTTGTAGTACCCTGACTAGTGTTGTATTACCCTGACTAGTGTTGTAGTACCCTGACCAGTATTGTAGTACCCTGACCAGTGTTGTATTACCCTGACTAGTGTTGTAGTATGCTGACTAGTGTTGTAGTACCCTGACCAGTGTTGTATTACTCTGACTAGTGTTGTAGTACCCTGACCAGTGTTGTATTACCCTGACTAGTGTTGTAGTATGCTGACTAGTGTTGTAGTACCCTTACCAGTGTTGTATTACCCTGAATAGTGTTGTAGTAATCTGACCAGTGTTGTATTAACCTGACTAGTGTTGTAGTACCCTGACCAGTGTTGTATTACCCTGACTAGTGTTGTATTACCCTGACTAGTGTTGTAGTATGCTGACTAGTGTTGTAGTACCCTGACCAGTGTTGTATTATCCTGACTAGTGTTGTAGTATGCTGACTAGTGTTGTAGGGTAACTCCCATGGTTCACTGTTGTTGTACTCTGACCAGTGTTGTGGTACCCTGACCAGTGTTGTGGTACCCTGACCAGTGTTGTAGTATCCTGACCAGTGTTGTAGGGTAACTCCCATGGTTCACTGTTGTGGTACCCTGACCAGTGTTGTAGTACCCTGACCAGCATTGTAGGGTCACTCCTATGTTTTATTGTTGTAGTACCCTGACCAGTGTTGTCGTATGCTTACCATTGTTTTAGTACCCTGACCAGTGTTGTACACTGTCCAGTGTTGTAGTACACTGACCAGTGTTGTAGTACTCTGACGAGTGTTGTAGTACTCTGACCAGTGTTGTAGTACACTGACCAGTGTTGTAGTACCCTGACCAGTGATGTAGGGTCACTTCCATGTTTCACTCTTGTACCCTGACCATTGTTGTTGTACCCTGTCCACTGTTGTAAGTCTCTCTAAACTAAAGTAGCCCCCCACATTTTAGGGGGGTATTTTCCCAGACTTACTGTGGATTGCTAGTAGCCAACCGTATACATAAGTTGTTTTTTGTTCAATTGATAAATTATGCCCAATAAGACATTACCAACATTAAATTATTATAACATTCATTGTACATTATTATACTTGTGCTCTCTGTCTCTCTCTCTCTCTCATTAGCGGGATTCTGACTTTCTAGTGTAACCCTCACTGGACAATGGAGCAGTGAAAAGTATCCTGTATAGACACAATGTAAATATTTTGTACACACTCACAATAGAAATACTATATTTTTATATTTATTTCTTAGAAAATATCTTAGTCTTTTGTGGGTACTCACTAGCTTCTTCGTTCTTCTTTTTGCTGAGATGATGTGACGATGATACAATGCCCACCTTCAAGGCAGGTGAAATTGCTGACCTGGAGAGTGTACAAAGAACTTTCACAGCACACATATGTACAATAAAACACCTAAATTACTGGGAATGGTTGAAATTCCTTGACTTGTATTCCCTGGAATGCAGGCGAGAAAAATATGTGATAATATACACTTGGAAAATACTAAAGGGATTAGTACCATATTTTCACTTGAAAATCACTCCCTATGAAAGCAAAAGACTCGGCAGACGATGCAACATTCCCCCAATGAAAAGCAGGGGTGCCACTAGCACAATAAGATACTACACAATAAGTGTCAAGGGTTCAAGACTGTTCATCTGCCTCCCAGCATACATAAGGGGGATTACCAATAGACCCCTGGCTGTCTTCAAGAAGGCACTGGACAGGCACCTAAAGTCAGTACCTGACCAGCCGGGCTGTGATTCGTACGTTGGTTTACATGCAGCCAACAGTAACAGCCTGGTTAATCAGGCACTGATCCACCATGAGGCCTGGTCACAGATTAGGCCGTGGGCGGTGTTGACCTCAAAACCCTCTCCTGGTATACTCTAGGTATTACGCTGTTGACATTCTGTTGAAAAGTTGATAGTGGACATGGTTTGTTTTTCATCATTTTGGAAAAACATTGTGTAAGGCAGTTTTTTTTTCTTTTTAGCTCATCAAATTTTTGCTGCAGAAGCTCTAATGCCTCGATGATTATACAGGTGACTTTAACCCTTTACTGGGCACTCCTAGGAAAAATGTGAATTTCAAAATATATTTCCTATGAGTGGATAGAGTATCTCAGTGTAAGGAAAATGAGGCCATATAAATGGAATTCTGAAAAAAAAATTAAGCTCAATTGCCAATATTCGAAGACCCCTTATAAATGGTCCCGCCCGGTAAAGGGTGTCAAAATCTGAATGTTGCAAATTTGCAATTGTTAATAAAACACCCAATAAGTATTTTTCTTTTTTATTATACAAATAGACAGTATCAAAAACATAAATGGAACTTGTTTCCAAACATTTTGTAAGTATAAAAAAAAATATAAAAATGAACCAAAGAGCAACATGGGCACATTGCAAAGGGATAAAACATTCAATTCCCATATTCCTGAATTTCCTGAGAAAGAACAATTATTCTAGATGACTAATTCCTATAATGAAAGGCTGTGAATCAATTTTTGTCCTTCTTGATTCATAGATTTACTCTGCATATGGTACAGAAAAATGCAGAATTGACATGATTCTTTTTTGTGCTGCAATACTTGCATGAAAGTATCTTGCCTAGTGCTGGCCAGTGAGCTAACGTTTTATCAAACCTCACACTGTCATCAGGCCTTTCTGCACATTGGTACTGCACTGGAGATGGCACTTGCAAGGTTGACGAACCATTATCATCAGTGCTACCATTGGAATTACTTGATGAAGGTCTTGACTTGTTCTCATGTTGCTGCGTCTAAACGTTTGTCCTTTGGATCTTGAACTGACAGAGATTTCAAGCCGGAATAGCTTCAGTGGCATGCATTTGGTGTTTAGTGACCGACAATCACGGCAGTAAAGAAGCCATGCATTCACAACAGCAAGATCAAGAACATAGGCAAACAGCCGCATGTACCAACGTTTAGATTTCATAAGTGTTTTGTACATATGTACCAACATGTTACTTTTGTCAATACCTCCCATGTGTGCATTATAGTTCTTGATGACTGCAGGGCACTGGAAGTTGTCTTTAGTATTAGATTCCTTGTTATATCTTTCAATAAGAGTCACAGGTTGCACTCCCACATTATTTGTCACTAAAGTGACAGCTTTGTTGTCCTTCCACCTTACAACAAGGATACCATCATTGGTTTTGAAGTCAAAAGTACCCCTGGGCACTATGTTCTTTTCCATTTGTTTGACAGGCATCAGTTCTGGCTTACCACATCTATTTTCACGTACTGTTCCAGTGTATCTGCAGTTATACTTGTCTCTTAGTACCTTGACCAAAGGTAGACTTCAAAAGAAATTGTCAGCATAGATTGCTGATGTCTTTCTTTGGTTGAGAGTTGTTCCAAGTACCAGAACAATCTTTGAACTTATTGGTAGTTTAGTTTCTTCATCTGGCAGCTTTATGGGATGGTTGTCAAAAGTAGTTTTGCCTTCATACATGATTATATCATGTATGATTCCATCTTCACTTGCACGACAAAATAGTTTGAAACCCCATTTGTCTGGTTTGGTTTTGATGTACTGCCTGAGGTTACCAGCAGTTTTACCCTTGAAACCAACCATGACTTTATCAATAGACTGCCTGGGTGTAGCTGGAATTTTCAAGCAAGCATTAGTTAGTACAGTGTAAAGAGGCCTTACTTTGTGGAATCTGTCTTTATGCTTTTGTGTGTTATCATTGAAATGAATTGTACGCCTAAGCAACCTAAACCTCTTAGATGACATGACTTCTGTAACCTGGGGTACCCTAGTTGCACTTGCCCAATAGTCATCTATGGATGGGTATGGACAAATACCCATAAGAACATAAGAAAGAAGGAACACTGCAGCAAGCCTACTGGCCCATGCAAGGCAAGTCCAAGTCTCCAACAGGCTTAAGCCAATGCCCCGACCCAGCCAGGTCAGGTTACATTCACTTAAGGAAGGAGCACTGCATCTGACCTAGTAGCACAAGCTAGTCAGGACAAACTCACACCCAACCGCACCCACTCATATAATTATCTAGCCGACCACCTGGAGCTACCGTCTCCAGGTAGTCAGGTCACTACCACTTAAGGAATTAGTACGGCAACTGACCTGGTAGTACAAGCTAGTCAGGTCCAAACTTACACCCACCCACACCCACTCATGTATTTATCTAACCTATTTTTAAAACTACACAACGTCTTAGCATCTATGACGGTACTCGGGAGTTTGTTCAACTCATCCACAACTCTATTACCAAACCAGTTCTTTCCTATATCCTTCCTGAATCTGAACTTTTCCAACTTGAAACCATTACTGTGAGTCCTGTCTTGGCTGGATATTTTCAGCATGCTATTTACATCCCCTTTATTTATTCCTGTTTTCCATTTATACACCTCAATCATATCCCCCTAATTCTACACCTTTCTAGA
>WNWK01041550.1:0-16398 GCA_009830355.1 Cherax destructor | reverse complement strand
AAAATACAACAGCCCATAGCCCGAAATGGGATGGATAACTCCCGAACGAACCTTAGCTTGTAATCCGAGCATACTGGGAAAAACTGGGAGAGCAACACCTGGAGCTCTTCCCAATTACCCTGAGGCCACGAATATTCCCATTGTAAATAAGTATTATTCACAAAGACAGGTATGCTAAAATAACAAGCAATAAAATCTAAGGGCTAGTAGGTTCAGTGAAGTCAATGTGGGAGGCAACGGAAACCTTTAAGCAAGGAGGAAACAGAATGTTGTAGGGATTTGTCGGGCAGTAAAAAGTTGGACAATCAAGGTTTCAACAAACAAGGAAGATGCCAATACCATGACTTCAGAGACAGGTGAGGTAGAGCAAGTAGACATCATGGGGGACTATGGATGGAACCAAAGTGGTCTGAAAAGGAGGGGAGTATGACCCTGGGAGAGATGTCCATCGGGACAGAAGAGTCCTGTGATGGAACAGGAGAGGAAGGAGGCGGGAAAAGGGACTGAGGAAGAAGTTTGGGGAGGAACAGTAGATGAGGGGACCACACAGGGAGGGGGTGAACCTCCACCTTCGTGGAGGCACCAAAGCCGAAAAGGAGAACTGTGGGAAATGGAAGCAGCAGGGGAATGGAAGAGACTTGGGCTTAGAAGATAGGTTCAATTTCGTAGGTGATAGTTGAAAAGAAGGTGCAGGCGTGTGAGGCTCGAAGACTGAAAAAATAGCGGCGAAGATGAAGAGGTAGAGTAGGAAGAGGTAAAGGGTGGGTTTCAGAGGGTAAACTGCAAAAGAATTAGAGATGGGAGTGACCCCAAAAGACATGGAATAGAGGAGCTGGAAGGGGACAAGGTTAGAGGTCCCCTAGCTACTGAGAATAAGGAACATGAGGAGGATTCTCCTGAAGCGAGCTAGAGACAGCCATTGCATAAGTAAGGCCTTCGCTCTCCTTAAGACAATGGATTTCGTTCATTAAGAGAGACCTGACATCGGTGGGAAAAAGAAGGATGGGGTTCATTGCAATTAAGACAAGTGGGGGATGACTGCAAGATGTATCAGCATGATCTGTGGCACCGCAGACCAGGCACTCTACCGTAGATCTGCAGTATTTAGCGAGGTGTCCCAAGTGCCAGCAATTTCAACACTGTTGGGAGTAGGGACCACTTTAGGACTCCTAGCGATGGCCCCAATATAAACGGAGGACGGGTGTTCACGACAGTCGATGTTACTGGGAAGTGCCTCCGCCCAAGAGCAGGCAGGACATATGTAAACCCCTTTGAGAATTGGGAGTTCCTGAAAGGCTAATTGCCCAAAACATGTCACCCCAAGACAGAAAATCACACTGTACAATGGTATGCAGTAAAACCCACCCTACCACAGCAAGAATTGAGAGTAGCTGCTTGTGAACCATGATAGGAACATTATCAATGAAAGTAAGATGGAAAGATCATCAGCTTGTTCTGCATTCTGAACTGTAACGATGCACACACTGCTTCAAAGATAATCGGGTTTTAGAATCGGTTGTAGGAAAAAGAATTTAGGCCATGTGTACTTGTAAACATGGTGGGAAAGCAGTGGGTGTCATGTAGGTCCTTTCTGGGTGTAATGAGAGACATCAAAGAACCGTCGTCAGCAAATGGTCTGGAATGTTTAGGGGTAATTCGGCGGGTGGCCCGACCTGATTTAGGTGAGCGAACTGAAAAACTTGTACAGCATTCGGGGAAGCCAGACACATAGTTAAAGGCATGTGACAGAAGCACTAGAAGAAATGGGCAGAGCCTCAGCACCAGGAGCAGGTGACAAAGAACCCCAGCAGAAGGTAAAGGGTTTGGGAAAAGTCTGGAGAATTGTCCAATAACGAAGCCGGGTCAGAACAGGATGTGGTAACAAAAGGTGCCTGGAGCAGGAGGGTTATCACGAAACAAAGACCCATGATAGTGGTACATCTTTCTTATTATTTTAATGGAAAAAGAAGGAAAGAAAAAAAAGAGGGACAGTGGAGGGACAGTAACTAGAAAGCATGAAAGGGCTAAGTTCTCCTCTTCGAAGGATCAGGACCGCAAGCAGTGCAAATGCATCATAAAACCCCGTACCATCCTTCACGAAAAAACCCTAAATCTACGAGCCCCCGGACAAAAGAGAGGGTGTTTGGAAACTCGACACAAAGCATACCTCCTTCCTTGCCACCTCCCAAAACCTACAGGCAACCTCGGGAGATACATCCATCACCTGCAGGACACCCCCCCACCTCTTGGAATCTGGAAGGAGCAGGGCGCGCCTCCAGATACCCAGATTCCACGGCAAACTACACCACACCACACACGAGAAACCCCACGGAGCGGATGAATTTTCGCACATTTTCCCCTACCTAGAAACCAATCCCATAAGAGAGGACCCCAGAGGCTACAAACGGGAAGGGGAAAAGGGAGGGGGGGGAAAAGGGGAAAAAGGGGGATGGGGAGGATGGGATAGGGAAGGGAGGAATGGTAAGAAATTATGTTCGGCCTGAGGAAGGAAACCATAAGGTTTAATTAATCAGATCAAGAGCCTCTTCACCACGTCAAGGGGCCCCCTCCCGTTGAAGAGGATAATATTGCAAAAAACACTGGTAAGCACAGACAAGGGTCAACGATTAACTTTCGTAAGTTATCCTGGTTAATAATCCAACCTTATTTACATTCATTCTAATTCCATTCACCTAATCTAATTTTCTCAATCTTCTCGAAACATCAGGCTATCCATATCCTAATTATCTAGAATACGTAGAATAGTGTATTCACTGCACATTTCATATTATTATAGATATTCCACAAATCGTTCGCTATCTAGAGAGACGAAACTCTTATCTCTTTCATTATTTCTTATTAATAACCAAGACCTCTCCACCCTCGTGAAAACATCTAAATCCACATTGTTATAAGCAAATAAGTCACCTCTCACAATACTCTCACCTTCCATTGAGTCAGATATATTTTTATGTATCCATGACTTCTGACCGTTTCTCTCGCCCACTCTCTCCACCTCTGCCTCTTTTCTCTTCTTCTCTCTCTCTCTCTCTCTCTCTCTCTCTCTCTCTCTCTCTTTTTTTTTTTTTTATGCTTCGTATACGTTCCGAAATGTTTTTTTAGACTAAACTTAATCCATTCAGTGTTATTTCTGATAAAGATAGGTGACTCGCTGGAAAACTGCCTGTTAAATGATTTACTTTAGGACGAGGAGAAATATAACACCAAAGTGGATCGTACATATGTATGGACTCTAAAATGGGTTATTCAAATTTACGTTTTTAAAATTAATCACAAGGATATTTAAGATGTATTAATACCATTTTTTTTTATATTACACATCCTCATCACTAAATGTTAAGTTTGTAAAATTTCAATACAACTGTTTCAAAGGTTATTTCTCAATATTTATTTGTACCCTTATAAGGGTTATCTTTTCCAACTAACCCAACATTTATGTTTCAACAGACATAACTGTGCTAAATATTACTATTTTGTTTAAATTGCATCTTTTATCTCCACCCTTGTAAAGAACTATATGTGTGCATTATTTTTCACATGCATCACCATTATATTTTCCATATTTCTTGGGATCCTCTTCAAATTACTGGATAATAACATTGTAAACAAAGAGAAATAATTCATAACATGTCTGCTGGAACCTGCAAGTGACAAAGGTTGAGGGACATTCTTAAGTTCGTGTTAAATTTTAATGACAAACCCCACCTAACAGAATTAATTACAATTTGTTTTCATCATTAGAGACTTCCTTGAACCAGAGTAAGTAGAGATCCAGACATCTCACCCATTCTTAATATTCTGTTAAGTCTCTAATATGATTATTCATCTCACATTTAAAAAACATAACTTAGGAGTAGTAAACTTACACTTAACTATATATGGATTTTTGGAAAACAACTCCTAAGATTTTGTGTTATTCTATTTATAAAATTAGAGTTTTTAAATCCGTGTTTGTTTAATACATCTTTTGGATCAAAACCCAAATTCTGTGAGAGTTTTGGTTCCACAAGTGTGTCACCATTTCTGTTACATTACCATCAACCTGTTTTGCCTGCACCATCTCAATACTTTCTCATAATCTCATCACTAAGTTTCCTCCTTCCATTCTCACAATTGGGACCATAATCCTCTAAAATTGTCTGCTGTGAAAGATATCTTATTCGTCTACACACATCCATGTGTTCAGTGTCAGTGCGTAAGATCCAAAAATTCCACTCACTCTTATGTCTCTCTTGTATATAAGAGGTGGCTATTTCACCTTCACTCTGCCATTAAAATGTATAACACATTTCCTAATGTATTCATAAAAATCATTTTCATTCCACATTACTCTTAATCTCATTTCCGGCCTAAACTAAGTTTAAAAAATATTTAATGCTAAACATATACACGTTTCATATTAAACCTTTTTGCAACACTCGACGTGCTCAAACAAGGTAATTTTCATCCTTTCCCTTATCTAAAAATATTTGGACTTACAAAACATTATAGAATCTTACGCAATTTCTAATAAACACTCACCTTTTCTCTTCATACATTTATAAACACTCTCATAACATTTATCATAGAATTCATATATCATTTACACAAATTCATCTATTGGATTCATGAAACTGCAGTTCTGTTATTCATTCTTCTATACATTTTGACCAGTGTTTCACCAGTTTCTTCAATCCACATGAATCATTTTTCATCCATCTAAATACTACCCCATATTCTTTTGCCAAATGTACATCCGTCTTCAGATTGTTTCATCGACCTGACACTGAAATTTTTTTTTTTCCCTCAACATTCCTCACAATCTTCTTTAAATTTCATTATTTTCCCTCTTTTTTTTTTTTTTTTTTGCATTAGCATTGTCTTTTCACCTAAACTTTGCTCTCCTATATTTTATTCCCTAGAAGAGGAATTTCCATTCACTTGATACTCTTTAAAGATGTGAAGAACATATGAAAATTCCATTCAAACCTTTATTTTTATATTTGTGCAAAATGTCTCTTGTACAGTAATTTAGAAATACTTTATACAAAAATCACGTTAAATTATGAACAATTGAGTGCAATACTAAACATACGTCACAACACTAAAAAAAATAATGGAAAAAGTAATTTTACTTTCATTATTAAAATGTATATATATATATATATATATATATATATATATATATATATATATATAAAGAGGGGTCCCCCCTCGGTACAAATTGGGGGGCCCCCTAGCCTAGGGGGATAAAGGCTTCAAGGAAAATATTTGTTTCTTCCGTCCAAAATATTCCACTTCTCCCCACCCCATTTTTTTTTTTTTTTTTTTTTTTACCAATAGGTAATTTTATAACATAATATGGTACAAAAGATTTAAGAGATACTTTGGGATATAAAGATGGCATATACATACACGATGAGAGATACATGTCTAGTACATATTGTATATAGTATATATATATATATATATATATATATATATATATATATATATATATATATATATATTATTGTACCCAAAACATAAAGTGATCATTTCCAAACTGGATGACTCGAACCCAGTTGGCCCCCCCGGGGAAAAAACCACATGAGTTTCCCACATGACCCAAAACCCCAAACACCCCCAGCAGAGGGGTTTTACGACCCGGGGCATGGTGGTGGGGTGACTCTAAAACCCATTATTGTTTGGTTTAAAACCTAAAAAAGGGTATTTTTTCTTCCCCCAAAACATGGTATTACCCCCCCGCAATTAGCGAAGGATTCGAACCCATGTTGTTTTGGCCCGCCTCATGGTGAGCGAAAACCACATGATGCTCTAACCCCAAAGGGCCACCAAATCTTACGGACCAAAACAAAGGGTTCAAGTTTTGGCTAGTCGCAGTGTTGTTATTGATCAATGCCACCGTCCGGGGCAATAATATAAAAACGTTGTTGAGGCTGTACACCAAACGGGAAATAGAATGAAAACCATGTCCCCCCCCCCCACCCATTCCCCTTTTCCCAAAAAAACACCACCTCTGGGGGCTGGTTTTTTAGGGTTTTGGGGGTTTCCCTTGGGTTAAATTTTTTCGTCATCATACGGGAAAAAAAAAAATGGGTTCGATCCTCTTGATTTTTATTATAATATTATATATATATATATATATATATATATATATATATATATGAATTAAGCGCTTTCGTGACAACTCACATTATCAAGGAACTTTTTTATATATATTTTTTTATATATTTTGATATATTTTTTCTGTGATTTTTTTTTTTTATATATATATATATATATATATATATATATATATATATATATATATATATATATATATATATATATATATATGCAAAAAAATAATATATCTCTAGTTGTGTCGATGCATTCAAGGGGGTGGGTGGCTGTAAGCCTTCCCCCCCTGAAAGCTGGCTGCCTTGAATAACGTCAGCGAATGCTGGGTGCCAAAGGAGACCAGTGTGGTACGGTCGGTAAAGCACTGCGTACCTTGTCAGAGGTTCGTAGGTTGAGTCTCCGTCGGCCAGAGATCAGTGTTTGTGAATATTTCCCTTTAAATTCCCGCAATTTAAATATATATATATATATATATATATATATATATATATATATATATATATATATATATATATATATATATATATATATATATATTATATATTTTATATATTACTCTTGTTCTTTTTTTTTTCTCTAGTCCATGGGGAAGGGGAAAAAGAATCTTTCCTCCGTAAAATGCTTTGTATGGGCGACAAAAATGCCGGGAGCAATGGGCTAGAAACCCCCTTCTCTTGTACACATTTACAAAAAAAAGAGAAGAAAAAAAAATTTAAAAAACTTTGTTTGAATGTGCGTGGTTTATGAGGATGATAAGAAAGATGATTGCTGATTTTATGAATGAAAAGAAGTTGGATGTCCTGGCCCTAAGCGAAACAAAGCTAAAGGGGGAGGGCGAGTTTGTGGGGAGAAATAAAGGGGATTAAGTCAGAGATCTGAGGGGTTAGATTGGAAAGGGGGTGCTTGTTGAAGGTCAGTTATGGAACAGAAGAGGGAATAAAAATTGAAAATTAAAGGATTATGTGGATTAAAATAAGGGTCGGAGGGAAAAGTGGGTCATAATAAGCGTGTATGCCCTGGAGAAGAGAGGGGGAAATGAGAGAGAGAGATTTGGAGATGTTAAGGGAATGATGGGAACTTTTAAACCAAGTGAGAGATAATTGTGGTGGGGGACCAAAATGAAAATGGAAAACATGAGAGGGGTGTGGAGGTGTTTGTGGGCCCAGGTGTAAATGATAAGGGGGCCCTTGGAAATTTTTGATAGGGGGTTTAGTTATAGGTTCATATTTTAAAAAAAAGAGGATAAATAATATAAAAGATATGATGTAGGGGTAATGACATGTTTGTTGGACTATGTATTGGTAGAAAAAAAGGCTATTGAGTAGACTTGGATTACATGTTTATGGGGGCCCCACAGATATATCAGATCACTTTTTAGTTATAGCACAGTGGGAGTAAAAGGTAGAGGGGATACAAGGAAAATAGAAGCAGTAAGTAGTGTTAGAGTGTTAAAGGAAGTTTGTGGTTACAGGAAAGGGGGTGGGGGAAGAAGAGGTTGGGGAATGAGATGTAAAAAGGATGAAGGAGAAAAAAGAAAGAGAGGTTTTTACCAATATAAGGATAAGGAAGGAAGAGTATATGGAGAGAAAAAAAAGGGTTAAAATGGTGAAGAATGTAATAAGTGAGCAAATGAGAGAGGGGGAGATGTTATCAACAAATTTTTTTGAAAATAAGAAAAGTTTTGGAGGACAAAAATAAGTTAGAAAGCCTAGGGAAAAAATGGATTTGACAGTTAAAAAAAGGGGAGGAGATTATTAAATGGGAGATGAGGTATCGGGAAGATGGAGGGAAAATTTTAAGTTGTTAAATGTTTATGAAAAGGGCTGGGGTTTCGTGTATAGGGCAAAGGGGGAATAACATCTTGTAGGGGGTGGAAGAGCCAGGGGGTGTGGGGGAAGTTCGTGGGAGTGGGTAGAATGAAAGGTGGTAAGGCAGCTGGGGTTGATGGGGTAAAAATAGAAATGTTAAAAGCAGGTGGGGGTATAGTTTTGGGGGGGTTTGGGGCATTATTTAATAAATGTATGTATTAGAAAACGTGTATTGTTCCTTTGTATAAAGGCAAAGGGGACAAACGGGGTGCAAAATTATAGGGGAATAAGTCTGTTATATAAATGGTAAAGTGTATCGTAGAGTTTTTTTGAAAAAATTTAAAGGGAAAGCCAGAGAGCGGATAGCAGATGAAAAAGGGGGGCTTTGGGAAGGTAGGGGTGTTTTAACCGTGTTTACGGGAAACATATAGGTGAACAGTATTTGGATAAGGGTAAAGAGGTTTTGTGGCATTTATGGTTTTGGGAAAAAGGCGTATGATGGGGTGGATGGGGGGACAATGTAGAATGTTGCAGGTGTTAAAGGGAGGTGGTTTTTTAAATAAAGATTTTTTATGGGGATGTGGGGCAAGGTTAGAGTTTAGAGGGAGGGGGACTTTTCCCCAGAAAAAGGGGTTCAGAGGTTGGGGATAATTTGGTAGGGTTTTAAAAGAAGAAAAGGAAAGAATATAGGAAAAGTGGTTGGGGAAAAAAAAAAATTAGGTGACAATTTTGATATCAGAATGGAGGGAATTTGGAATTTGTATTGTTTTTTGGGGGTTCGCAGGGGGTTATGAAGGATGAGGTAAATTTGTTGTGGGGGAAAGGGGTGAGTGGTTGGGAGTCTGTGGAGATAAAGAACTTTGCCCGGAAAAAAATTATGGGTATAGTTATCCAACCTTTTAGGGGTGTGAACGGGTGTAATGTTGCAACAGGAGAAGGCTGGGGGTGGGGATGTGTCTGAGGTCAATGGGTGTGAATAAATGGAAATTTGGGGGTTTAAAAATTTGGAGGGGGGGATTACCAAACTTTCCCCGGGGGGAGGAGGGGTTGTTGATGGTTGGGAAAAGGGGAAAGGGAAAAAGACAGGCGGAGGTTAAATCTGTTTTTGGGGAAAGGGGGGGTGGGGGTGGCCTGGGAAAAAGGGTTTGGGGGGGGAAAGGGGTTTTTTGTCTAGGGCTTGGTTAAAGCATAATTAGCTTTTTATAAGGAAGGGGGGAAAGGGGGTTTTTAAAACGCTCTTTGGGTGTACAAAAATTTTAAAAGGGGGGGAAAGGCGGGGATTAGCCTAGAGGGAAGTACGTGTCTACCGAAGGAAGGGGGGTTAATTTTTGGGGTTTTTTAACTGTAGTGTAAAGCACCCCTGGAAGACATGATGGAGTGAATATAATGAAAATTTTTTTTTCGGGCCCCCCTTTTGGGGGAATCCCGTGTTTTTAATAAAAAATATATATATATATATATATATATATATATATATATATATATATATATATATTTTTATATATATATATATATATATATTTATAAAAAGCATATATATGTGTGTGTGTGTGTTATGTATATATATATCCCCCAGAAAATCAAGGTTAATAAAAATATCTTCAAATATGTTTTTAAAATTTTACACTCTATACTAGGACCCACACGCTCCCCCCCCCATTCATCATTCCAATCATTTATCGATGAGTCTCTTTCAATTCGTTCATCCATCATTCTTTTCCACTATTTTGAAGTTTTTTTGATTTTACATATTAAATATTTATATTCATACTAATTAAGGTTCTTTTCTCATAGAGTTCAACAAATTTTTATCTCCTTTCATTTTTTCTCGTCTAAAAAAAACTACACCCCCGAACGTACATCCTCCCCCTTAGCGAAAATACCCTTTTTTCATGATTCCAAAAGGCGTCTTTCCCACCACTGCCAGAAACTTTCTTCGATAAATTTAAAGTTTAATTTCACCACTAATTCTCATTTTCAATAAATTTGTCATTTGCCAAAAAATTAAATTTCCCAAAAAAAATTTTTTTAAAAAAGTAAATTACCATTTACAGACAAATATTTACGTAATTTACAAATATTTACGTATATATTTACGTAAAAGTTTACGTAAATGCAAAATCAGAATGTAAAACATTTCTTCAGTGTCTTTTTATCTGAGTTTGTATTATCAAAGCTGCTTACCTGTGGTTCATGGATATATTTTATGGTCTTTTCAAATATGTAAAATTTAATGATGATTTTTAAATAACCAAAACACTGATAAGACAGTTTTTTGAACGCCATATAAATTGCGTATCTGAGATTTAGAAAACATCAATAGACACTTGTATTCAGAAAAAAAATAAATTTTGGTCAAAATTCAAAGTTTGCTGGAAAACTTTTTAATTTTTTTGTTGAGTCTGAGTGGTGAATATTTACTCTGTATTGACTGCTATTGTACCAAACTTATTTTCCAATTTAGGGAAAAAGTCAATTAAAAAACTGTGACATTTTTGTGGCCGTTTTGCTCTCAGGAGCTTTGTTTGCCCCTAGCCATTCCCCTCTATTGGGCCTGATGAATGTCAAGCCACAAAGTGAAGAATATAATTCTTGCGTGGCAATACAGATCTTACCCAAAAAGTTAAGAAAGACGAGTGATAAAACAAAGCAGAAATTTAATTTCAAATGCCCAACCCTCATTCCCGTGCAGCGCCCCTAAAAACCGAATATAAACGGTCTTTCAAATTTACTCGGTTTTGAAAATTTTTATGTCAAGTCTAGGGTTTGTGTTTTTAAGATCAACCCAATTTTCAGATGGGACGAGAATGGTGACCCCATTCCCCGTTTCCCGGGGAAAAAAATATTAATTACTAAATATTTTAGCTTGGGTTTTCGATCTTATTAGGAACCCCAAGCTAGGAAAAAATGCATAAAAAGTCAAAGGTAATGGGTACCCTATATTTATCTCTCATAGGTCCTTGTATTTGTAATTTTGTGATAAATGGACAGTTCTCAAAATATATTTCCTGTGATATTTTGTACAATAACGAGGCTCTGCAAGAGGGGGTTCCTTGACATGGTGAAAGGACCCTTGATCTAAGGGGTCAAATGAACCCTTATAAGAGATCATTTGAACCCTTATTGGTGTGTGACCCTTGTGGATTTAACGCTTAGTTTTGATATAAGAATAATTTATTAAACCCTTGTTCAGCTGTATAAAACGTTGATGGACACAAGTTATAATGTTAGGTAAAAGGACACATGAGCAATAAATGAGACATTTTATTGTGACAACGTTTCGCTCTCCAGAAAGTTTTTCAAGCTCCGTGTCCCTGTATCGTTTGTAGCTGCTCGACAAAGCTCCTTGAGAGCGAAACGTTGCCATAATAAAATGTCACATTAGTTGCATTTGTGTCCTTTTACCTAATATAACGTGGGTAAATTTACCTACATTATTACAAGTCGTTATGATCATGAAATAATTAAAATAGTATTTAATATCTTAAAGTTACTTGTGATTACTTCAAAGTACATTAATTTCAGTACAATGTTCCCAGTCTCACTACATAAGATCGACTTCGATTGTGTACTTTGTGTTAAGTTACGCCTGGAAACAAGCATTTTTCCATAGATTATTATTATAATAAAGCGCTAAACCGAAAAGGATCATGAGGGGCAGAATTTTTCCATAGAGTCTTCCTTACTGTCAGAAAGAAGACTGCACGAATTAATTTTCGCCTAAAGAAAAAGTTTAAGAACTGTGAAGCATTAAAATGGAGGAGATAAGAGAGGGAGAGAGAGAGAGAGAGAGAGAGAGAGAGAGAGAGAGAGAGAGAGAGAGAGAGAGAGAGAGAGAGTCAGATGCCCTGGATAGATATAATGTAGTTGCGTCAGTGGAAGGAGAGACCATTATCAGAGTGACATTTGCTTATGAAAATGTGAATTTAACCTTTATCACGAGGTATGAATGAGTCAATATTATTAACAAGAAATAATGAAAGAGATAAGTTGTGGCTGCTCTAGTTAGGGAATGATTTGAGTTTTTATCTATTTGAAATGTGAAATGTGTAGTAATAGATAATTCTAAGTATTCTAGATAAGAGTGTGGATATCCTGATATTCCTGAAGAGAAATAGATAAGAGTAGGTTAATTTTGTTTGAATAAATTTAAATAAGGGAGCATTATTAACCGAGGATATCCTAAGATAGTAAAGCTTTGAGCATGTCCTGTATACCTGTTGAAAATCATATATGAATAAAAGCATGTTATATTAATAATGTTACCTTTGAGTAATGAATTATACACGTATTGTCTTACCTTACGATGAATAACTAAGATCTTATACCTTGATGAATAGAACCATTTTCCTTACTTATCTTAAACTAACAAATATATATATATATATATATATATATATATATTATTATATATATATATATATATATATATATATATATATGTCGTGCCAATTAGGTAAAACTTGCGATTTTGGCTTAAATACAACGCTCACCTTGCCATATAAGACAAGTGAAAATTGGTGTATGCAATAATTTCCAAAATCATTCTGAACATAACGAAAAATATATTTCATTGTGTTTGTTTATTATTAAATTAATGTTAACGTATCTAAAATATATTTAGTTGGGTTAGGCTAAATTAAATTGCGCTTGTTGTAATAAGGTTAGGTAGGTTTTCAAAGTTTCTCTTGGTACAAAATTAAATATTTTACATTAACATAAATGAAAAATATATCTTTAAACGTATAAGAGAAAATTTTAGAAAGTACTTAATTTAAATGAGTTCTTGCTAATTGACCAGTTTTACCTAATCGGACGACAAAATATATATATATATATATATATATATATATATATATATATATATATATATATATATATATAAATTGCGATATATTATGATTGACAAGTCTTCCACTGTCTCTGCTTAAAACTACTTACCGCTTTCATTGTTTACCTGGGGGTCACCTCTTTCCTGATAATGCCATTTTTTTTCCCGACCCCAAGTCTGCTCTTTTTCTCGACACTAACTCCTTTCAAGACGTCCTGTTTCCTCTTTCAAACTTACAGTACCTTGAAACTACTTCCAATCTTCATTTACCTCATTTCGAAATTTTAGGAGTAGATTGACTCACACAGGATCTCCAACTTTCCCTTATGGTTTAATAATTCATCTCTTTCATTGTTTATTTCTTGTCATAAGCCAAGGAATGCCTTTTCACGACTCCTCTTTTTATTTAAAAGACTTTTATTATTCATCTGCTTTCATCTGATCACTTCACGATTAGAGTGTCAAAAATAAATAGAATAAAGAACAATAAATTATGTAAGAAAATTGTGAGAATAATTCAAGATAACCAAAGAAGACAACTTTTGCTATTTGTATTTTTTTCAGCTTTTTAAATGGATATTTAAAATGTAATTCATAAAGCGAAGTAGCGGTTCATGCAACAAGGGCGTATATCAACAACCTGCCTGAGGAGAACGCAGTGGTTAAATTAGATTTCAAGAATGCATTTAATCTCCTGAAAAGAGACGTGGTATTAGCAGTTGTACAAGAACATTTCCCAGGTCTCTTCCCTTTTGTTTCAGCTGGATATAGCAAGGAATCAATGCTCCTGTTTGGAGCATGAAATCACATCATCAGAGGGTGTCCAGCAAGGGACCCTCTCGCACCATTTCTCTTCTGTATAGCAGTTAGGAAAATCATGAGTCAGACTGGACCAGTGAGCTAAACATCTGGTTCCTGGATGATGGCACACTAGCAGGTACAGAGGAGTCCCTTGTAGATGATCTTACACAGGTGATGACACGGGGACAGGAAATGGGTCTCATCCTGAATCCATCCAAATGTGAAATCATCTCAGTCAATCAACAAGTGATAGATGCAGTGATATCAAAACTACCAGGAGCAACAGTCATTGCCCCTACTAATAGTGTCTTGCTTGGCGCACCTCTGGGAAGCGATGCCATTGACACAATTCTCAGGAAGAAACTGGAAGAATTGAGGTGAATGGAACAACGAATAAGCAATCTTGACACCCATGATGCCTTAAACCTTCTCACAAACTGCTTGAGTCTGCCCAGGTTGACATATTTCCTAAGATGTGCACCTTCATATGATAACCCTATACTGCAGAATATGACAGTATCCTGAGGCAGATCTTTACTAAAGTACAACCTTACTCAGAAGATGGGCAGTGGGACCAAGCTTACACTCCCAGTCCAGACTAGGAGGCATTGGTGTCCAAGTCATCTCAGATTGCTCTACCTGTTCTGTCTTCATGCATTGCATCCAGAGGGCTTGTAAGCAATTCTCCATGAATTTTAGGACACGATTGAATCCATGACCAAAGTTCGTTGATGGAGCCAGGATCTGGGATAATCTAACGGGCTCTGAAACCAGGCCTGCTCCCTCAACAACTACAAACAGTCGCACTGGATGGCCCAATAGTAGAGAATATAGCCTCAGCAATGCTTCAGAGTGTGTCAGGGAAGGATAGAGCCCGCCTCCTTGCAGTGAGAGCTCCTCATGCAGGGACTTTCTGGCTGTTCCCAACTCCAGCCTTGGCACCGCCTCGATCCACAGACCATCCGCATTGGTGTTGCCCTTCGACTTGCCGCCCATATTCTCGCCGAACACAGGTGTATTGTGGCAGTGAAGCAGCAGACCGATTCGGTACGCTGGTCTTGTGTGTCGAAATCCGAGGGAAAGATTGCAAGACATGAAGGGTTAATAACATTATCAAGAGGAGCCTCACAACAGCAGGATGCCCAGCAGTAAGGGCCACCCAACTATGCAGATCTGATGGCAGCCAAAAGCGTCCAGATGGTATCACCCTTCAAGCCTGGACAGACGGCAAGCAGGTGGTGTGGGACTCACACATGGCATCTACCTTGGCTGATACCTATCTCAATACATCAGGGAGGAAGGAGGGCAGCTGCCACCTTCAGGGAGTAACAATAGTCGAGAAAATATGGAGAACTTGCCCATCATTATATGTTTGTTCCCATAGGCTCAGAGACCCTTGGCTCATGGGAAAGAGTACATCTAAGTTCCTCAAGAAGCTGGGCAAAAGACTCAACAGGGTAACTAGGGATCCCAGGGCAGCTATTTTCTTTCCAGCGTTCACGCTGCTGTTCAGAGGGGTAATACATCGGTATTTTGGCGCCCCAGCTAGGAGGAACTGGATGAGATTTTGCATTATAATCAGTGACAAACATGTAACAATATGTACTAGACATGTATCTCTCACACCTGTGTACTGTATAAGCCATCTTTATATCAACAATGTATCTCTTAAATATTTTGTACCATATTATGTAATAAAATATACCTATTAGTAAAAAAAAAAATATTGGGTGGTAGGGAAAGTGGAATATTCAAATGGCTTCAGGAAGAAATCCCAATATTCTTCCTTGAAGCCTTTTTATCCACTTCTCAGGCTATGGGTCCCACAATTTACCAGAGGTGGACCCATCATATATATATAATATATATATATATATATATATATATATATATATATATATATATATATATATATATATATATATATATATATATATATATATATATATATATATATATATATATATATATATATATATATATATATGCAAAAAGATCCATAAACAGGTGATATAAAAATGCAAGAAACCACTATGAAAAATAGAAAATTCCAGGCTTTCGTGACTACTCCATAATGAGTAGTCACGAAACGCTTAATTCTTCTATTTTTCATAGTGGTTTTCTTCATATATATATGTCGTGCCGATTAGGTAAAACTTGCTATTTTGGCTTAATAGAAACGCTCACCTTGCCATATAAGACAAGTGAAAATTTGTGTATGTAATAATTTCGCCAAAATCATTCTGAATAAATGAAATTTTTTTATTTCATTGTGTTTGTTTATTATTAAATTAATGTTAACGTATCTAAAATATATTTAGTTAGGTTGGCAAATAAAATTGTCTCTTGTTGTAATAAGGTTAGGTAGGTTTTCAAAGTTTTCTTGGTACAAAATTATAAATTCTTACATTAACATAAATGAAAAAAATATATCCTTAACCGTATAAAGAAAATTTTAGAAAAGTCTTAATTTTAGATGAGTTCTTGCTAATTGACCAGTTTACCTAATCGGCACGACATATATATATATATATATATATATATATATATATATATATTATATATATATATATATATATATATATATATATATTGTGTATGATAATTGCCAAATCATTCTGAACATAACGAAAAATATATTTCATTGTGTTTGTTTATTATTAAATTAATGTTAACGTATCTAAAATATATAGTTGGGTTAGGCTAAATTAATGAGCTTGTTGTAATAGATAGTAGTTTTCAAGTTTCTCTTGTACAAAAATTATAAATTCTTCATTAACATAAATGAAAAAATATATCTTTAAACGTATAAGAAAATTTTTTGAAAAAGGCTTA
>WNWK01041549.1:0-16399 GCA_009830355.1 Cherax destructor | reverse complement strand
CCTACAAAATTCTGAGAGTAATTAATAGGGTGGACAGAGATGGATTGTTTAAGCTGGAAAACAGAAATACGAGGGGATGCGTAGCTAGAGGTTGAAAACAGATTAGTCACAGGAAAGTTAGGAAGTATTTCTTCAATTTTAGAGTAGTCGGCTCTCAAACCCAGGAGAGTGTGAACCTAGTAATGACCAGCGAAGAGGCGGGCCGAGGAACAGACTCGACTCCTGTAACCACATAACGGTAAGTACATACAGGTGAGTACACAACAGGAGAAGAAGTGAAAAAGTTATCATGTGAGTTAGATACCTCTAAGGTAATGGGACCAGATAGTATCTCTCCATTGGTCGAAACAGGACAACTGACAAAGGTGTGGAAGGCAGCAAATGTAGTCCCAATATTTAAGAAAGGGGACAGACAGGTAGTATTAAACTACAGACTAATGTCACTGGGGTTATCTGAGAAGGGTGGTGCAGCACATAGAAAGGAATAGGTTTATAAACGACAACCAATACGGCTTTTGAGATGGTAAGCCCTGCCTCACAATCCTACTAGAGTTCTATAAGATAACAAGTGAGCAAGAGAGAGGGAGGGATGGGTAGACTGAATATTTTTGGATTATAGGAATGCTTTTGATACAGTACTGAACAAGAGACAGAAAAAACCTAGAGAAGTAGACAGGAATAACAGGGATTATTTAATAAGGAATACTACTTAACAGGAAGGAAATGAGTTATTGTCCGATAAAAGTGTCAGAGTGGGTGTGAGTGACAAGTAGGGCTCCACACGGATCATGCTATTTCTTTTATACGTGAATGATATGACAGAAGGCATAGAGTCAGATACTATATCCCTGTTCGCAGATGAGAATCTAATGGAAAGAATACAAACAGGTGAGGATCAGGAAAGACTATAAATGAACCTGAACAGACTGCAGGTTAGGTCTGAGAAATTGCAACTGGAATTTAACCCCAGCAAGGGCAAAGACTGGAGGATGGGCAAAGATCACAGGTGGAGTCCAGGTTTGGGAGATGAGAGGCAATGGCTGCAAACTTTACTCAAAGAGGACTTTAGGGTGAGTATTGTACCAAGTATATCGTCTCAGGCCCAAATCAATCTAATAACTGCTGCAGCAAATGCACGGCTGGCAAATCTAAGAGTAACTTTCAAAAACCTAAACAAGGAGTCATCAACAACACTGTATATGGCCTATGTCAAGTCCATATTGGAACATGCAGCACCAGTATGGAACCCAGACTTTGTCAAGCATGTCAAGAAATTGGAGAAAGTGTAGAGGTTTCCAAGGAGACTAGTCACAGAGTTGAGGGGTAAATTATATGAGTAGAGACTAAAAGAGCTAAACCTGATGACATTAGAGGAAAGGACTAGGGGTGATATGATAACTTAAAAAATGCCAAAAGGAATTCACAAAGTGGACAGATACAGATTGTTTGAGAGACGGAAAAGAGGAACATGAGTGCATGAACAGCTGGAAGCAGAAAACGCATGAGTCATGGGGATGTTAGGCAAGCCTTTTTCAGCCTTTCATTAGTTAGGAAGTGGAACGACCTGGACATTGGAGAGGTAGAGGCAGGATACAAATACAGATTTAAGAAAAGGTACGATAAGGCTTTCGAAGTCAGGAGTAAACCCAGAAGCGGCTAACGAAGAAGCAGGAACCAGGAGCTGAATTTCGACCCCTGCAACCACATATAGGGGAGTATATATTACACCTACACCAGCTTACATACGATTTCACCAACACAAGCATACACACATTATCAACAACGGCAGCAAAGAACAATTATTGTAGACGGTATCAAAGCCGTCATCTACTCGACAAGAGACAAGAGATTGCCTGGGCGCTCTCTAACGAAGGCGATACAAATAGGACAAGGACGTCGTAGAGATTATGTAGTGGACAAGCCCTGTGGAGGAGACAGGCAGGGAATGAGCGGAGATAATGAGGACTATTGTTGTTGCAGCCACTGACGAACTATGTGTACGTACACACACACACACACACACACAGAGCTGTGACTCGACCCCTGCAACCACAACTAGGTGAGTACACACACAAGATGGACAGAGACAGAATGTTCCAGAGATGGGACACAGCAACAAGGGGACACAGTTGGAAGTTGAAGACTCAAATGAATCACAGGGATGTTAGGAAGTATTTCTTCAGTCATAGAGTGGTCGGGAAGTGGAATAGCTTGGGAAGCGATGTAGTGGAGGCAGGTTCCATACATAGCTTTAAGGAGAGGTATGATAAAGCTCATGGAGCAGGGAGCGTGACCCAGTAGCGGCCAGTGAAGAGGCGGGGCCAGAAGCTATGAATCGACCCCTGCAACCACAACTAGGTGAGTACAACTAGGTGAGTACACACACACAATGACCGTGCTCCCTGTTGATGGGCTGCCTTTGTCCTCCAATCATTATCTGCAGGTTGTGGCGACAAAACTTAAAATAATGGAATTTAGCGAGAGTTGTCAAGAAAAACTTCAGAATTCTGAGGGAGGGAGTGGAGGGGAAGGATGAAGCGATGAGAGACGGGGGGAGACATGCAGCCACGAGAAGAAGGAAGAGGAAAACAATTAAAGAAAATAGGAAAAATAAAGACTGGATTATGAGAGCAGGAAAGTTAGGGTGCTTCGTGTTCCAAGGTTCAGGATTAAGTCTAGGTAAGAAAAGTGTTATTGGTCTGTGTATATATAATGTTTGACTGACCTTCCCCGTCCTTCTACCTGGTTTCTTGAGTATACCTCAACACACTGACTCCATGCCTAAAACACTACAAGCTTATAAAAAAACTATTACAATTAGGAAGCGTGTTCGCAGCTTGAGCTTTCTGATCACAACCGAAAGGCTTCAGGTTTAATTCCTGAACGGATTCAAATATATGGGCATGTCACCTTACTCTCACTGTTCCTGTTCACCTAGCAGTAAATTTGTAACCAAGAATTAATAAAGTATTGTGGGTGTTATCTTAGTGTGGGATCCTGCTGGAAACAAGCTATATTACTTGACTTTCTTGCGTTATCCCTAGTTAATAATCCTAAACAATTCTTTAGATAACCTTTCCTTGGGAAGGAACTCAGTGATCTATGCAGTAATTCCAAAGATGACTCCTAGGCACTTACTGCTCCACTTTACAGACCTCATTATGGAGGATGTCATTGTCTACTTATCTCTCTCTCTCCCCTCTCCATATCCATATATATATATATATATATATATATATATATATATATATATATATATATATATATATATATATATATATATATATATATATATATATGTGTGTGTGTGTGTGTGTGTGTGTGTGTGTGTGTGTACTCACCTAATTGTACTCACCTAATAATTGTGGTTGCAGGGGTCGAGACTCAGCTCCTGGCCCCGCCTCTTCGCTGTCTGCTACTGGGTCTCTGCTCTCCCTGCTCCATGAGCTTTATCATACCTTGTCTTAAAACTATGTATGGTTCCTGCCTCCACTATATCTTTCTCTAGTCCATTCCACTTCCTGACTACTCTGTGGCTGAAGAAATGTTTCCTGACATCCCTTTGACTCATCTGAGTCTTCAGCTTCCAGTTGTGTCCCCTTGTTTCTGTGTTCCCTCTCTGAAACAACCTGTCACTATCTACCTTGTCAATTCCCGCAGTATTTTGTATGTCGTTATCATGTCTCCTCTGACCCTTCTTTCCTCCAGTGTTGTTAGTCCTATTTCCCTCAACCTTTCTTCATAAGACAGACCCTGAGTTGTGGAACTAACCTTGTCGCAAACCTTGCACTTTCTCTAGTTTCCTTACGTGCTTGACCAGGTGTGGGTTCCAGACTGGTGCTGCATATTCTAGTATGGGCCTGACGTACACGGTATACAGTGTCTTGAACGATTCCTTGTTAAGGTAACGGAACGCTAATCTAAGGTTTGCCAGACGCCCATATGCTGCCGCAGTTATCTGGTTGATGTGTGCCTCCGGAGACGTGCTAGGCGTTATACTCACTCCAAGGTCTTTCTCCTTTGCCGAGGTTTGTAGCCTTTGTCCGCCTAGCTTGTACTCTGTCAGCGGTCTTCTTTGCCCTTCTCCGATCCTCATGACTTTGCATTTGGAGGGATTGAATTCGAGAAGCCAACTGCTAGACCAGATGTCGAGCTTGTCCAGGTCTGTTTGCAGCCCTGCCTGGTCCTCTTCCGATGTGATTCTCCTCATTATTTTCACATCATCCGCGAATAGAGACACTTCTGAGTCTATCCCGTCCGTCATGTCATTTACATATACCAGGAATAACACTGGTCCTAGGACTGACCCCTGCGTTACACCACTCGTCACAGGCGCCCACTGTGATACCTCACCACGCACCATGACCCGTTGTTGCCTCCCTTTGAGGTATTCCCTGATCCATTCCAGTGCCCTTCCTGTTATACCTGCTTGTTCTTCCAACTTCTTACTAATCTCATGTGAGGAACTGTGTCGAAGGCCTTCCTGCAGTCCAGGAAAATGCAATCAACCCACCCTTCTCTCTCCTGCCTTACCTCTGTTACTTTATCATAGAACTCTAGGAGGTTTGTTACACAGGATTTGCCTTCCCGGAATCCATGCTGTCTGGTGTTTATTATCCTGTTCCGCTCAAGGTGTTCCACCATTCTTTTCCTGATGATTTTCTCCAGGACTTTGCACACTATACATGTAAGTGACACCGGTCTATAGTTTAGTGCCTCTTTTCTGTCTCCTTTTTAAAAATGGGGACTACGTTGGCCTTCTTCCATACCTCAGGTAGCTGCCCAGTTTCAAGGGATGTGTTGAATATTGTGGTAAGTGGCACACTCAGTACCTCAGCTCCTTCCCGAAGAACCCACGGGGAGATATTGTCCGGACCCATCGCCTTTGAGGTATCGAGGTCACTGAGTAACTGCTTCACTTCCTCCTCAGTTGTGTGTATGCCCTCTAGCACTTGGTACATCCCTTGTTGGTGACGAACCATGTCCTGTCTACCCAGCTGCCTTCCTTCCTCCATTGTGAATACTTCCTTAAACCTCAAGTTGAGCTCCTCACATACCTCTTGATCATTACTTGTGAGTTCCCCATCTTCTCTCCTCAGCCTTATCACTTGGTCCTTGACTGTTGTCTTCCTTCTGATGTGACTGAACATCAGTTTCGGGTCGGACTTAACTTTCGATGCTATGTCGTTTTCGTACTGTTTCTGGGCCTCCCTCCGTACTTGTGCATACTCGTTTCTAGCTCTTCTACTAATCTCTTTGTTTACTTGGGTTCTTTGCCTTCTGTACCGTTTCCATTCTCTGATACTCTGATTCTTTGCCTCCCTGCACCTTTGGGTAAACCAGGGGCTCTTTCTGGCCTTCCCATTTAAACATTTGCCTCTGGGTATAAACCGTTCCTCTGCCTCCTTGCACTTTGCCCCTACGTATTCCATCATTTCATTTATTGTCAGTCCTTCCATTTCCTTTCCCACTGGATGTCCTGCAGGAAATTCCTCAAGCCCGTGTAGTTTCCTCTTTTAAAGTCTGGTTTGTCTCTATCGGTACTGTTTCCCTCTCCACCTGTAGCTCTACAATGTACTCAAAGCTAAGCACCATATGGTCACTGGCTCCCAGGGGCTCTCGTGCGTTATGTCTTCAATATCTGAGCTGTTCAGGGTGAATACAAGGTCCAGTCTTGCTGGTTCATCTTCTCCTCTCTCTGGTCGTGTCCCTGACATGTTGGTGCATCAGGTTTTCCAGTACCACGTCCATCATCTTGGCTCTCCAAGTTTCTGGACCCCCACGTGGTTCATGGTTCTCCCAGTCGATCTCCCTGTGGTTGAAATCTCCCGTGACCAGTAGCTTCGCTCTGCTCATGTGTGCTTTTCTTGCCACCTCCGCCAGGGTGTCCACCATCGCTCTGTTGTTCTCATCGTATTCTTCTCCTGGCCTCCTGCAGTTCTGTGGTGGGTTATACATCACTGCAATGATTATCTTATGCTCCCCAGACTGGATGGTACCTACTATGAAATCTCGTTCTCTACCCCCCTCCACTCCTACCATTTCCTCGAATCTCCAACGGTGCCTTACAAGCAGTGCGACCCCTCCACCCCCCCTGCTCCTCCTATCTTTCCTCAGGATCTGATATCCCTGTGGGAAGATTGCATCTGTTACTGTCTCATTTAGTTTAGTTTCTGTGACCGCTATGATGTCTGGGGATGCCTCATCTATTCTTTCATTCCACTCTTCATACTTATTCGTAATTCCATCCGCATTTGTGTACCAAACCTTCAACCTTGTTTCCAATACTGTGGCCCTGGGGAGATCTTGGTGGGATGGGGGTGTGGGCAGGGTGCCCGCAGGGGGTTGGAGCATGGGTGGGGGTGATTGTATGGTTGGGGTATGGGCAGGTGGGGTGCAGCTTGAGGTGGGGGTGGGGGGTAACTGTGACGGTGGGTTTTCATTTGCTAGGGTGGGGACAGTGGGCCTGATAAGTGGGTGTGGTGCTAGAGTGTATGGGTGTCGTGGGTTGTTTGTGATATGAGGCCCGCTGATGGTATTTCCAGTGTGTGTGTTTGTCCTGCTTGGGCTTGGTGTCCTCCGTATCTCGCTGTCTCCCCTCCCCCCTCTCTTCTCCTTATCCTCTCCCTCCGGGCCTCCCTTTCTTCCTGTGTTCTGTCTCGATCTAGATATACATTCCGGTACCCTGGTTCGTCCTCAGCCGAGCTTTCTCTTGCAAGATCATGGTGCGTGCTGATTCTGCCTTGAATATTACCTTGAGGGTCGATTTCTTCCCTTTGTGTACCACCCGATTCTCCGAAAATTTGTCACTTGGGATGAGTCTCCCCCTATTGCTAGCATGATACCATCGATCTGTTCTGTCTCCTCCTGTTTCCTTCTGTCGTGGGTGTCTCCTTCGACTTCCTTCAGGCCATAGATGAAAATCGACTTCTCCCTTTCCTCCTCCCACTGTGTCTACCATTGCCTTGTCAAAGGTGCATTATCCTCTCCGGTGCTGTCATGAATGTATTCCCGTGTTCCTTTGTGTGTCCGGTCTGCTCTTACGTCCCTGTCCGCTGCAGTGTGTTGTTGGGGTCTCCATGTTTAGCGTGTCTGCTGTTTTGTCTACCCTCTCATATGTTGTTTCTGTGCTCCCATTCGTTGTTCCTGTGGTGCTCTTCGTGACCCTGGCTGCTTCTTCTATATCCCTCTCGTGTGTTGTTATCCTGCTCGTCTTGCTTCGGGCCCCATGTGTGCCTGCCAGTGCCTGTGCGTACCCGAGTTCTCCTCCTTTCTCCTCATTCCCTTTGGCTGTGCCTGGTGCACAAGCCCCAAGCGTTGTTTCCTGCCAGGTACTGTTGTCTCTATTCTGTGTCAGTCCCTGCAGCTTCTCTTCTTCCGCTTTTTTGGCTTGCATTACCCATTTTCTACTTTCCTCAGCTATCCTCTTCTCCATTCCCTCGCTGTGTGTGTGTGTATGTGTGTATGTGTGTATGTGTGTATGTGTGTATGTGTGTATGTGTGTGTGTATGTGTGTGTATGTGTGTGTGTATGTGTGTGTGTATGTGTGTGTGTGTGTGTATGTGTGTGTGTGTGTGTGTGTGTGTGTATGTGTGTGTGTGTGTGTGTGTATGTGTACTCACCTAATTGTGGTTGCAGGGTCGAGACTCAGCACCTGGCCCCACCTCTTCGCTGTCCGCTACTGGGTCTCTGCTCTCCTGCTCCATGAGCTTTATCATACCTTGTCTTAAAACTATGTATGGTTCCGCCTCCACTATATCGTTCGCTAGACTATTCCACTTCCTAACTACTCTATGGCTGAAGAAGTGCTTCCTAACATCCCTTTGACTCATCTGAGTCTTCAGCTTCTAGTTGTGTCCCCTTGTTTCTGTGTTCCCTCTCTGGAACATCCGGTCACTATCTACCTTGTCGATTCCTGCAGTATTTTGTATGTCGTTATCATGTCTCCTCTAACCTTTCTGTCCTCCAGTGTTGTTAGTCCTATTTCTCTCAACCTTTCTTCATATGGCATTCCCTGAGCTGTGGAACTAGCCTTGTCGCAAACCTTTGCACTTTCTCTAATTTCTTGACGTGCTTGACAAGGTGTGGGTTTCAGACTGGTGTTGCATACTCTAGTATGGGCCTGACGTACACGGTGTACAGTGTCTTGAACGATTCCTTGTTAAGGTAACGGAACGCTAATCTTAGGTTTGCCAGTCGCCCATATGCTGCCGCGGTTATCTGGTTGATGTGTGTTTCCGGAGACGTGCTTGGCGTTATACTCATCCCAAGGTCTTTCTCCTTTGATGAGGTTTGTAGCCTTTGTCCACCTAGCCTGTACTCTGTCAGCGGTCTTCTTTGCCCTTCTCCGATCCTCATGACTTTGCATTTGGTGGGGTTAAATTCGAGAAGCCAGTTGCTAGAGCAGATGTCAAGCTTGTCCAGGTCTCTTTGAAGTCCTGCTTGGTCTTCATCCGATGTGATTCTCCTCATTAATTTCACATCATCTGCGAACAGAGACACTTCTGAGTCTATCCCGTCCGTCATGTCATTCACATATACCAAGAATAGCACTGGTCCTAGGACTGACCCTGCGGTACGCCGCTCGTCACCGGCGCCCACTAATACCTCATCACGCACCATGACCCGCTGTTGCCTCCCTGTGAGGTATTCCCTGATCCATTCCAGTGCCCTTCCTGTTATACACGCTTGATCTGGTGTGTGTGTGTGTGTGTGTGTGAGAGAGAGAGAGAGAGAGAGAGAGAGAGAGAGAGAGAGAGAGAGAGAGAGAGAGAGAGAGGAGAGAGAGAGAGAGAGAGAGAGGAGATTTAGTTTTCTGCCAAGTGTGTGAAATCTTCTATACCAGTTAAACATTTTGTAGTCTCCTTCAATATTATATTAAGATAAACATTCAAGTTTTTTCCACAGAGGCCAGCACGCTTAATTAAGATAAATCACTTATAATATTAACCTAAGAACAACGTGAAATTTCCTTTAAGTCATTCTGGAAAATTATTTACGAGACACTGGTCAAAATCAAACAATAGCCAACAAATTAAATCAATTGAGCTTAACTCAAATAATTACTCTGCAGCACATATAGGTAATGATTTTATGTATCGACTTGAAACCTTCACCACTCGTGTATCTAAATCTTGAAGGTATGGGGTAGTGATTCTTGAGAACCAGGGCTATTTTCTTACATCCACCATCAGCCATTTTTTAGCTATCAGAATAGGTAAACACAATCAATCTGTATCCCTTCATAATCTTACCTGTGGCCTCACCTCTCTCCATCCTTCCTCCATTTATCCTTCCTCCCTCCCTCCATCTCTCTCGCCAGCCAACACGAGTCCATCCCGGCTGGGAGAGAACTCAAAATGTAATTTATAAAGTTTGAAACTCTTAATAAGGTGTAAGTGCTCGGGAAACTCAGGGTACTTGATAAATGTAAGTCAACTAACTTGTTGTGTACCTTTATTAGCAGAGCAATTACTGGGACCTGGCGACACAACACACTCCACACACAAACTCAACGTAAATAGTAATGAACTGTCTATGAATAAATACAGGGACTCGAAAGGTGGTCCATGCGGGTAGCAGCGTTAAGCGCTGATATATATATATATATATATATATATATATATATATATATATATATATATATATATTTTATATTCAGTATTTTGGTGACGTTGCACCAATATTTTCCTGTCAAGATAGGGAGACACAAAGAAAACACATTCATAACACGCTCCACATCTGTTTTACAGATGTCACGAGACCAATGACTCACAGCGAAGCAATATTTCCAACACTGATGGTACATACCATGTCCAACACTGATGGTACACACCATGTCCAACACTGATGGTACATACCATGTCCAACATTGATGGTACATACCATGCCCAACACTGATGGTACATACCATGTCCAACACTGATAGTCTTTACCATGTTAACACTAGAGGTAATATGATTTCCTGAGACTGAAATGAGCTAGGGACTTGAATACTATGTTTATAATAGCAGCAGTACTTGGCAGAATACTCAGAGGCTTCCAGTTAGACCTCCACACTGTGGCATAACAGTCTCGAGACCTTTGCTCCGTAAAAAGTGTGAGTCTGTACTAACAAAAGGTAATATATTTTAGCATAATCATACCCCAGCCTGTCTTAGATTAATCTAAATTTAGTTAGTATTGTTTAACATCAATGAAATACGATATATTTTAGTAATAATCAAACTTATTTCACAACATTAGTTAGCCTTCAAGTAAAATGAATATTTACTTTATAAGTCATGTTAGCAAGATCTGCAAAGAAAAACACGATATAGTAATAAAATGCCAACTCTTCCTACGCTCTAGTTCTCTTATTTGCGAGCCTAACATCTGAGCCCCAGAGAGCTTAATTAAGGCGACACGCCATAAAATAAAAAAACAATCCAGTAAAGGGAGGTAAAGTGAGACAACAACACGTTTTCCATCTTTCCACATATAATTAAATATTCATTCATCACAATCTCCAAATCCAAGTTGTCTGGCGTTACTAAACTTATCTGCTCCTATCCACCTATATACCCTATATCACAATTAAATGCTACGAAGACTCCCAGTCTAAAAAAAAACGCTCACTTACCGGTAGGGTTCCGTACCGGTCACAGTCTCAAAACTCCAGACCGTCGCGTAAGCCACTAGATCAGTCTATACCTTTCTATCCTTGACAGTAGTATAACCATCCATACCTTACTCTCCGCAGATTTTCGAGATGCAAACGAAGTGGGTGACTGTAGTGACTGTGTGTCAGCGCTACTCTCTTGTACCTTTCCACCATTAATGACCTACGATGATACAAGGTAAGCTACACACTCGGGATAAATCTCTCATTAAATGTTGATATGTGTGCATACTCATATATGTACTCACTATGTATGGTTACAAATGTCGATTCTAGCTCTGGCCTATATCTCAATTTGTAGCTTGACAACTTCACTTCTTAGGCTCATAGGTCCTATCGTACCTGCTCTTAAGGCACCTTCATGGAGCGTGTCTCCACCACTTCTCCATCGAGATCATTCCATTTCCAGACCACTCTTGAGACAGACAAATTGCTTCCTGACATTCTTGTGCGGCTCACTTGTATCTTTTAACTTTCTTTCCCCGATTACCTATTTTTCGCTTCTCAAACTTGGCCGTCTCATGCCTTAACAATTCTCTGAATGTTTTTTTAATATTATCGTATTTCAACTGGATTTCTTCTGTCCTCCAGTGTCGTCAGGTGGAACTACTTATACCGACTACATCAGTATAGTATCTCCTCCAGTGTCAGTATTGCTAATGTGAATACTCATCAGAATTAAAAAAAAATATTTAAATTATAAGAAAATTTAAAATCATTTAAAAAATATACAAACATTGTTAAAGTTTCATGGAAGTTATTTTGTGTGTGTGTGTATCTGTGTGTGTGTACTCACCTGACTGTGGTTGCGGGGTCAGTTAAAACTCCTGGCCCCTCTTCACTTGTTGCTCGCAAGGTCCACTCCTCCCCTTGCTCCATGAGCTTTATCATACCCTCTTCTTAAGGATATGTTATGGATTATGCATCCTACTTTCACTCTCAGGTGTTCCGCCTGACAACTCTTTGACTGAAGAAGTACTTTCTAACATCCTGTGACTCATCTGAGTCTTCAACTCAGTTGTGATCCCTAGTTACTTGGGTCCTATCTCTGGAACATCTTGTTCTTATCTACCCTGTCAATTCCTCTCAGTATTTTATATGTCGTTATCATGTGGTGCTAGTTGTGAAGACATCACGATGAACACTTGGCCTGTTGAGTGTGTGGTGTATTTGTACTCACCATGTTGTGTGGAGTGCGGAGGGGTCGATTCTGACTCCCTGGCCCCGCCTCTTCACTGGCCGCTACTCGGTCACTCTTCCCGCTCCATGAACTATCCTTCTCTTCTTAAAGCTATGTATGGATCCTGCCTCCACTACTTCACTTCAGGCTATTCCACTTCCCTGACAACTCTGTGACTGAAGAAATACTTCAAACATCCCTGTGATTCATCTGAGTCTTCAACTTCCAACTGTGACCCCTTGTTTATATGTCCACATCTGGAACATTCTGTCTCTGTCACCTTGTCGATTCCTCTCAGTGACTTACATATGTCGTTATCACCTCCCCCTATCTCTCCTGTCTTTCAGTGTCGTCAGGTCGATTTCCCTTAACCTCTCCTCGTAGGTTTCCCTTAGCACCAGGACTAGTCTTGTTGCAAACCTTTACACTTTCTCTAGTTTCCTTACATGCTTGGATAGGTGTGGGTTAAACTGGTACTGTGCATACTCCAATATAGGCTAACGTACACAGTGTACAGGGTCCTCAATGATTCCTTATTAATATGTCGGAATGCTGTTCTTAGGTTGTTAGGCACTCGTATGCTGCAGTTATTTGGGTGATGTGCGCCTCAGATGTGCCCAGTGTTATACTCACCCCAAGATCCTTTTCCTTGGTGAGGTTTGCAGTCTTTGTACCTAGACTATACTCTGTCTGCGGTTTTCTTTGCCCTTCCCCGATCTCTCATAACTTTGTATTTGGCGCATCAAGGGCAGATGCTGGACCAAGCTTAGCAGCCTGTCCAGATCTCTTTGTAGTCCTGTCTGATCCTCGACCGATTTAATTCTTCTCATTAACTACATCATCTGCAAGAGGACACTTCTGAGTCTATCCCTTCCGTTATGTCTTCACATATACCAGCACAGGTCCTAGGACCCCGGCCCTGTGGGACCCACTCGTCACAGGCGCCCACTCTGACACCTCGTCAAGTACCATGACTCGTTATTTGCCTCCTGTCAGGTATTCTCTGATCCATTGCAGTGCCCTTCCTGTTGGCCGTGCCACTATCGGCAGAAGGGCATTTCGGGCAGAGAGTTCTCTAAGTATTTTGTACATAATTATGTATACTCTTCTGGTCTTTATAACTTCTTATGAAATAGTCTGAGTTCCATGGGCTGCTCTTCATATGAGGTTCAGTCTCCTTATCTCATATCTCTGAACTTTACTAATCTCATGACATGTTTATTAGGTGTCGGATGCAGGCTGGTCCTCACCAAGACCTTTTAGACTTGCGCGCACACACACACACACACACACACACACACACACACACACACACACACACACACAAACACACACACACACACAAACACACACACACACACGAGCTATGAATCGACCCTGCAACCACAATTAGGTGAGTACCCACACACTTTCCTCAGTTGACCTCAAGAGTCATTCAGTGTCTGCTCATGTACTTCGCCCCAAGCTCAGACTCGTGTAACTCAATAATCATCAAGAATTACAAGAAACCTTATCACGTGCCTTAAATATTCTATGGAGAAGAAGGCAAGGCACTAGAATCATCCACATTATTAAAAAAATCCACTGATATTGCCCCATTCCATAAACTTGGTAGTATAGCAATTGCAAAACATGAAAATAACCTACCAAATACTTCATTTTCAAAATATTTGAAAAGTTTTAAAAGAAACAATATTACCATTCACATGGAATCTCAGCAATTGCACAACCCAGGTCAACATGAACTCAGAATGGAGTTGCTCCTACTTTTTGCGAATGCTTTGGACCATTACGACTTGGTTTGGATGCACCTGAAGACAAGGAAAATGCAAATGTTAATACACAGACTTTGCAAAAAGTCTTTAGTAAAGATGCGACTTCTGGAGTAATTGCACACAAAATACGTGCAAAAGCTTGTGACTGGGAAGGTGGGAAGATGGATATTTAACTTCCCAACAAACAGAACTCAGAAACTAAAAGTAAACAGAGTGAAATGAATCTCTGCTACAGTGAAAAGTTGTCTCCCCAAGTCATGAGTACTCTCCCCACTTATCTCCCTCATTCTCGTTTCTGATATACAGAAGGGCATAAATCACAACACTGCATCATCCTCTGCAGACGATACTAGAATTCGTACGAAAGTTGAAAAGTACAGGAAAACCACTTGCGGCTCGTATAAACTCAGTCAAGTACCTAAATTGTCGAAGAGCTTGAAGTCCCTAGAGCTATATTCCTCAGAACATAGGCAGGAGAAAAATGAATATTAATCTACACCTATAAGAATTTGGAGGATTGGTCCAAACCTGCACACCAGAAATAACTACACTTGAACATAAGAAGAGATACCTCCAATAAAAATCAGGGGAGCGATCAGCATGAGAACTCAGTAAGTGTTAAAGGCACCACGGCTCTTCAACACCATCTCTTCATGCATACGGAGATTATCAACAAACCTAGATGTCTTCAAGAGAGAACTTGACAGATTTCTCATAATAGCTCCTGATCAGCCAGGATTGCTGGCGGCGGACATAACTGCTTGACGGATCAGGCTAGGAATCAGGAGGCCTGGTCTGGAATCGGGCGGTTGGTGACCTCCGGGCGACTCTGGGTAAGCTCTAGGTAGGACCAGGAGTCAGGACTAGAACCCCCACTAACCATCGGTGAGTACAAATTGATGAGTGCACAGACAATATTTAAGTACTCACATATATCAACTAATTATTAATTTGGTTTCCTCTTGTCAAGGCTTTCCACAAGAATGGGTATTCAAGCTGACCGCAGAGATGTTACTAGTATCAGGTTACCATGTGTTGGATCTGCGACTTCAAAATTAATGTGTCTAGTGACTCTGAAGAGGTGACGCGGCGGTTAGTAGAGACCAACTTGAGGGACGCCTAGTTTTTCTTCTCCGACCATATGAAAGATCTACAGTCGAGCCGAAGAAAATGAACCAGTCTGATTTGAAGCCATCATGAAGGAAGCGCCGAACGCATCAAGTAATTTGTGTGTGATTTACTTAATCTGTATCTCCAGAGGATTTGTGAGTAGCTATTAGGATTTTTTTCTTCCTTCCAGTTTCCGTGCGATAACTTAAGAGAATGCCACTTCTGATCAACTTCAAACTTTTTAATGCTGACGTATATTACTCAGAAGAAGACCAATTATTACTCTGTTTTGAAATTGCTAATTATATAAATTAATGTTTAACCGTTGGAAACAGGCGAGGTATTTACAAAAACCAGTCTCTCAGTCCTGATTCGAACCTGCCCTCGTCAAAGTACGCAGTACTCTATCTACTCAATGGGTGGTCCGGCTGTCTGGATAAAATACAGCATACGCTGATTCAGTGTGTGTGTGTATACAAGTTCAGTCCTGCTGTGTGAACTGAAGTGTTTACATATAAATGAATGTGCAGAAATTTTCATGCGGAAATTTTAAAGATGCCTCACTGGATCAGATTGCTTTTTAAAACTGGTGCACCCGACCAAAAAAATTTTGATAGTAGAGTAAGGCAACTTTCCAGTTTTTTTTAAAATTAAAGGGTAAGTCCCGAAAACACTTTGGGCATTTTATTAGGATAAGGGTTTTGGTCCCAGGACAAAAAAATTCCATACTATGTCTTAAGTTTTCGCTCGTTTCCAAAAATGCAACTTGTTTTTTTTCCAAATTTTTTTACTTCTTTTTTAAAAATTTTTTTATTTTTTTGCAATAACTTGGGGAAAAAATCTTCCGATAAGTTTTCAACACGGGTTATTTTCTTAAAAATATTTCGCGTTGTTACTGGACTATCAAGGGTTTCCGTTTCTAGTTTCATTTAATAAATTGAGATTTTTGGGCCCCTGCGATAATTGGGAAATGCTTTATGATAAAGGGAAAAATTTTTTTCTATGGTATATCTGTTTTCAGGAGGGGTTCGAATGGTTTTTGATGTGGTTTTTTATTTGAATTTTAAAAAAAATTGTAAAAATTTCTTTTTGCAATAACTTCATCAGCACTCTTTTAATCGCCTTCAATTTTTTTAAAGTTTATATATCTTACCTAGAAATTTTTTGGACTTCTATTGGAATGTGAAAGGCCCGGTCTGCTTTTTTTGTTTTTTTTCCCAAAAAAATATATATATATATATATATATATATATATATATATATATATATATATATATATATATATAAATTTGGAACTGTAAGTATTAAAACTGATAAAATTCACTAAAAAACAAAGAACCAGTTTCTTTAAATTTTATCCCGCCCTTGCTGGAATAAGTATTATTTTGAGACCCCTCATCATAAATATCACCGACCCCCCTGATCTGACAGTGATGGGGTTCCCCTGAACCCGATTGATTTGAACCCCCGGTTTCCCATGCCAAAAAGTCCGCCGAAAATCTTCCCTATTAGAACAAACCAAGAAAAATTCAAATCTAATTTATTTCATTATCAAAATATTGATGTTTATATTATTCGGAAATAAAAGGGGGTTGATATTTTAAAAAATATCCCAAATTTCTTTTAACAGAAGAAATATAACTATTAAAAAAAAGTTCTCAGAAACTTCTGTTA
>WNWK01041548.1:0-16399 GCA_009830355.1 Cherax destructor | reverse complement strand
TATTTGGGAGTGGATATGTCAGCAGATGGGTCTATGAAGGATGAGGTGAATCATAGAATTGATGAGGGGAAAAGAGTGAGTGGAGCACTTCGGAGGCTGTGGAGACAAAGAACTTTGTCCATGGAAGTAAAGAGGGGAATGTATGAGAGTATAGTTATACCAACACTCTTATATGGGTGTGAAGCATGGGTGATGAATGTTGCAATGAGGAGAAGGCTGGAGGCAGTGGAGATGTCATGTCTGAGGTCAATGTGTGGTGTGAATATAATGCAGAGAATTCAGAGTTTGGAAATTAGGAGGAGGTGCAGGATTACCAAAACTATTATCCAGAGAGCTGAGGAAGGGCTGTTGAGGTGGTTCGGACATGTAGAGAGAATGGAACGAGACAGAATGACTTCGAGAGTGTATAAATCTGTAGTGGAGGGAAGACGGGGTAGGGGTCGGCCTAGGAAAGGTTGGCGGGAGGGGGTAAAGGAGGTTTTGTGTGCGAGGGGCTTGGACTTCCAGCAAGCATGTGTGAGCGTATTTGATAGGAGTGAATGGAGACAAATGGTTTTTAATACATGTACTTGACGTGCTGTTGGAGTGTGAGCAAAGTAACATTTATGAAGGGATTCAGGGAAACCGGCAGGCCGGACTTGAGTCCTGGAGATGGGAAGTAGTGTCTGCACTTTGAAGGAGGGGTGTTAATATTGCAGTTTTATAACTAGTGTAAAGCACCCCTTTGGCAAGACAGTGATGGAGTGAAGGATGATGAAAAATTTTCTTTTTCGGGCCACTCTGCCTTGGTGGAATCGGCCGATGTGTTAATAAAATAAAATAAAATGAGCCTTACGTTACTCGGGGTCCACTGTACACCCATTACTTACCTTAAAATATTTTTAGTCTTAATGTAGGGTGAGAAGTGAGTAAACAAGATTAAATGAATAAACGAGAGAGAGAGAGAGAGAATGAGTACATTCGTGAGTTTTGTAAACAATCCAGTCAGACACGTATGGTTTCAGTTTACTCTGCAAACTGACTGGAAAAATATCTCATATTTATGTTAATTTATTCTACAGTGGGTATATTTATCATGTTTATATGTTACATAGCATGTTTATTATATAATTTTGAAAAAAATATCATAGATTGATTAAGCAAAATGTCTATTAACATATATACGACATTTAATGCGCTCAGTGATTATTATTGTGTTATTATTATCATTATTAATATGGCATCTTCAAGACTAATAAGACACTCTTAGTGATTGGAGCTGTGTAATGACGCTTGCGTAACTCATTTCCGAAACATTCTGAAAGGGAGGAAGAAACAAACCTCCTTGGACAGTTTTTTATTGAAATGCCCTGCAGATGAAAGTGTGACAAGCATGGAGAAAAAGCCAAAAATCAGTGAATAGTGAAGTGAGATACGTATGTAAAAATAAAAATTGGAACAGTTGAGTTCAGTGACAAAGTGTAGCATTAAGAGTGTAGCAATTAATTGCTACATTCTTAAGAGTGTAGCAGTTAATTGCTACATTCTCAAGAGTGTTGCAATTAAGTGTAACATTAAGAGTGTACCAATTAAGTGTAACATTAAGAGTGTACCAATTAAGTGTAACATTAAGAGTGTACCAATTAAGTGTAACATTAACCCTTTCAGGGTTTTTGATGTACTAGTACGTCTTACGCGCCAGGGTGTTTGATGTACTAGTACGCATAAATTCTAGTGGCCTTAAATCAAGCAGGAAAAAGCTGGTAGGTCTCGATATGAGAAAATGTGTCTGTGCGGTCAGTGTGCGCTGTATAAAAAAAATCTTGCAGCACACAGTGCATAATGAGGAAAAAAAACTCCGACCGTGTTTTTGGTTTAAAACAGCGACTTTGCAGTCTATTTTCATATGGTATTTATGGTTGTATTCTCGTTTTCTTTGTCTCATTTGATAGAATGGAAGATATATTACAGAAATAGAGGTAATTTTGATTGGTTTCACGATGACAAGTACCTTGAAATTGAGCGCAAAGTAGCAAAAATGTTCGATTTTTGCCACTCGTCCAATACACATCAACTGACGAGTCTAATATTCTTGCACAAGTGCGCTGATATTATTTATACCGTTTTGACAATGATGCAGTAGTATACATAACAGAAAATCTTCTATTTTTGTGAGACTAAAAATTCAAAATGGAAAGCAAAAGTAATGTAAGAGGGGCCTGGAGATGTAACTAATGAACAGATAAAATGTTATTTTAGTGCCAGGAATGTCTGTCTTGTGTATTCTGGACCCTATTTTGAAATTGGCATCTTTTGAAATTTGTGTATAATTGGCCAAATTGCCAAATTCTGACCACTTTATTGGGTAGTTGAAATCGATAATGTGGCGGTTTCTTGTACTCAATCGATAGAACAAATGGAATTCTAGAAAAATAGCTATAATTTTAGTAGACTGAGACATTGGAATTGGCCAAAAATAGGGCTCAAATTGGGCGAAATTGCCGATGCGTAAATATTGTCGATACTGCTAACTTTGCGAGAGTATAATTCTGTTAGTTTTTCACCAAATTTCATACTTTTGGTGTCATTATGATCGGAAAAAGATGCTCTATCATTTCATAAGAAAAAATAATTTTTTTTCGAAAATGTTTCAACCCTGAAAACAAGTTAAGGATCGGGGGTCTCGACCCTGAAAGGGTTAAGAGTGTAGCAATTTACCCTTTCGGGGGTTTCGGTCGTACTAGTACAGCTTACGCCCCAGGGTTTTGGTTGTACTAGTACGCCTAAATTCTAGCGCCCTCAAATCAAGCAGAAACAGGCTGTTAGGCCTAGATGTGAGAATGGGTCTGTGCGGTCAGTGTGCGCAGTATAAAAAAATTCCTGCACCACACAGTGCATGAGGAAAAAAAACTCTTACCGTGTTTTTGGTTTAAAACAGTGACTTTGCAGTCTATTTTCGTATGGTATTTATGCTTGTATTCTCGTTTTCGTAGTCTCATTTTATAGAATAGATGATATATTACAGAAATAGAGATAATTTTGACTGGTTTCACGATGACAAGTACCTTGAAACTGAGCGCAAAGTAGCGAAAATGTTCAATTTTGTCCGATGTTCAAGAGTAAACAAATCACACCATGCGTCCAATACACATCAACTGGAGAGGCTAATATTCTTGCACAAGTGCGCTGATATTATTTATACCATTTTTACAATGATGAAGTTGTATACATAACAGTAAATCTTCTATTTTTTGTGAGAAAAATTCAAAATGGATAGCCAAAGTAATGTAAGAGGGGCCTGGAGACATGAATAATGAACAGAGAAGATGTTATTTTAGTGCCAGGAATGTCTGCCTTGTTTATTCTGGACCCTATTTTGAAATTAGCATTGTTTGAAATTTGTGTGAAATTGGCCAAATTGCCATTTTCTGACCACTATTTTGGGTAGTTGAAATTGGTAAATAGGCGGTTTCTTGTACTCAATCGATAGAAGAAATGGAGTTCTAGCGAAATAGCTATAATTTTAGTAGACTGAAACATTGGAATTTGCCGAAAATAGGACTCAAAGTGGGCGAAATCGCCGATGCGAAAATGTTATCGATACGCTAACTCGCGAAAGCATAATTCCGTTAGTTTTCGATCAAATTTCATAATTTTTGTTGCGTTATGATTTGAAAAAGATTCTCTATCATTGCATAAGAAAAAAATATTTTTTTTAAATTCTTGGACCCTGAGAACGAGATTCGGAGAGGGTCCTTGGACCCCCAAAGGGTTGCACTTCCGAGACATCACATATTAGTACTCTGTTCATGTCTTGACAGATCATGCCCTATTGATACCCTTATTCCAGAATAAACCTCTAGCCGATGGTCCTGACTATCAAGTTCAATCCTAACATTACCTGGCAAGTCAAATGTCAGATGCGATGCTTTATCGTGTCATGTTAGTGTAGTCGCTGATCCTCCATTTAGTGCTGAGGAGTAAAGACTGCCAAAGAACAGATCCCGTGGGCTGAGTGTAATCAACTCCTGCTCCGGAAGATCTTATTCTACTGTGAAGCCACCAGCACCCATCTTTGTCATGAACCAAGAATTGCTGTATCGAACTACCGAGCTGGGTACTCCTAGTAGAAGGGTATACCAGTTAGTAATTCCACAGTCACTAGTGAAAGTAGCCTTACAGCTAGTTCATGATGTACCAGGTGTTGCACACCCTAGTATGGATCGTTCTGTGAAATACTTTTGGCCTCGTATGTCAACTGATATTACTGAGTATGTTAAGAAATGTAGTGTCTGTATGCAACATAAAGGCAATGTTACTGGTCCTAATCTAATTCAAGTCTTTCCAACTACTAAGGAGCCATGGGAAAGAGTTGCACTAGATCTGTTGACTAAGTTCCAGTGTTCCCTCAAAGGAAACAAACTTTTGTGTGTGATGGTCGATCATTTTAAAAGATATTGTGAGTTAGTGCCTATTGCAGATAAGACTGCTGAGACAGTAGCAAAAGCGTTCAAGGAACGTATAATCGGCAGACATACCACTCCTAAGTCCCTCATAACAGATAATGGAGGTGAATTTTGTAATGAGATCCTAGAAAACTTGTGTACTTTGTACAAGATTACAAAATCGACCATTGTCCCTCACCATCCTGCCAGTAAAGGTTTAGCGGAAAGAACGAATAAGAAAGTACTTGGCGTCTTGCGAGTCACCATCAATCCCAATAGTGCAACCTGGGATGAAGTTATATCTGATATTCAGTGTGCAATAAATTCTGCTTATAATGCTTCTCTAGGTGACACCCCACATTATGTATTGTATGGTGTTGATAAGCGTTTGCCTTATGAGTTGTTATATTCTAATCCAAAACCGACTTACAATCTTGATGATTTCATTGCAACTCGTACCAGTCAAGCTCAGAGTGTTTTCAGACGAATCTGTGAAACAGTTCATAAGTCAACAGCAGAATTTACTAGAGTAACTAACACTCGAGCCAAACCGACCAAAGTTAAAGTAGGTTCGAGAGTTATGTTGACTAACTTTAACAAAACTTCGGCAATGCCAAAACTCAACCAAAAGTTTGTTGGTCCTTACAGAGTAGTCGAACATATTAATGGCAATAAGTATAAAGTTAGAGAAATTAGTGCGGGTCAGTTTAAAGAATCGCATTTAGATCATATGAAATTAGTATGAGATGATGATGAGGTCCCTGACAACCCTGACAACCAGACAAGCGAGACAGACTCTGACAATTCTCCTGTTGCTCTACCTCTAATGATCAGTCAGATCAACCTGAATGTCGTTATTCAATACGTAAATGACAAGTGTTGAGAAATCCTCAAGTATCATTTGTGGATACCAGTGTATATCCTCCTCAATCAGAAATTGAGTTTCCAATTGTAACAGAGTTTGATCCACCCAGAGATGATAATCATTCAGCCTATGTCAATCTCACCCTAGCAGAGTTGGGGTTAAATGTAAATAACCTGTATAGATAAATAATGTAGTAATTGTATTTCAACTGTGTGTTATAATATCAACTTAGTATTATTCAAGACATTTTTTTTTGTGTGTGTTCATGTTCTCTCCGAATTGAGGTTTAACAGTATAGATTTGAGTGCACCAGATATACCTTGTCTGTTAATCACTGCCTTCCTTGTAAATATATTTCCTCAGAATTCGTAGATCACATGAAGACAGATCGATCGATTAAAATTTTTTTTTGTTATCTCTTTTCTCATAAGATTCTAGTATTGAGCTCATTAATTCCTATGTATCATGATATATCATATAGTAATGTAGATTGTTTCCATCACAATAATATCTATGTGTAGTATAATGTTCAACTGTTGTGTACTTTGACATTGTGTAAATAAATGGTTCAGAGAACCGACGAGTTGGTAAATTAGACACATATGCAACACTTGGGTATCTTTATTGAGGAAACGTTTCGCCACACAGTGGCTTCATCAGTCCATACAAAGGAGAATCGTGAAGAACAGGAGGAGAATGAGGTGGTCAGTCCCTCAACCTTGAGTCGATGTTGTCAGTCCATCAATCTTGAATAGAATACAACATATGAGCGTAGAGGAAGCTTATATACTGTAGACAGGAGAGGTGCAGCAGTTGTAGGAGGTGTCACATTTGTCCAATGTGGAAGTAGGTCGTGCCCAAGGAATAGGCAAGCGAAGAAATCCCTGTATTAAGATACCAAGATGTTGCAGTGTCAGACAGGATGTAAATAAATGGTTCAGAGAACCGACGAGTTGGTAAATTAGACACATATGCAACACTTGGGTATCTTTATTGAGGAAACGTTTCGCCACACAGTGGCTTCATCAGTCCATACAAAGGAGAATCGTGAAGAACAGGAGGAGAATGAGGTGGTCAGTCCCTCAACCTTGAGTCGATGTTGTCAGTCCATCAATCTTGAATAGAATACAACATATGAGCGTAGAGGAAGCTTATATACTGTAGACAGGAGAGGTGCAGCAGTTGTAGGAGGTGTCACATTTGTCCAATGTGGAAGTAGGTCGTGCCCAAGGAATAGGCAAGCAAAGAAATCCCTGTATTAAGATACCAAGATGTTGCAGTGTCAGACAGGATGTAAATAAATGGTTCAGAGAACCGACGAGTTGGTAAATTAGACACATATGCAACACTTGGGTATCTTTATTGAGGAAACGTTTCGCCACACAGTGGCTTCATCAGTCCATACAAAGGAGAATCGTGAAGAACAGGAGGAGAATGAGGTGGTCAGTCCCTCAACCTTGAGTCGATGTTGTCAGTCCATCAATCTTAATAGAATACAACATATGAGCGTAGAGGAAGCTTATATACTGTAGACAGGAGAGGTGCAGCAGTTGTAGGAGGTGTCACATTTGTCCAATGTGGAAGTAGGTCGTGCCCAAGGAATAGGCAAGCAAAGAAATCCCTGTATTAAGATACCAAGATGTTGCAGTGTCAGACAGGATGTAAATAAATGGTTCGAGAGAACCGGACGATCAGTGTAAATAGACACGTATGCAGACACTTGGGTCATCTTATTGAGAAACTTGCCACACAGTGTGCGATTCGATCCAGTCCATACAAGGAGAATCGGAAGAAAGGAGAGAATGAGTGGTCAGTCCTGCAACTTGAGTCGATGTTGTAGTCCATCAACTTGAATAGAATACAACATATGAGCGTGAGGAAGCTATACTGTAGACAGGAGAGGTGCAGCAGTTGTAGGAGGTGTCACATTTGTCCAATGTGGACAAATGTGGACAAATGTGACACCTCCTACAACTGCTGCACCTCTCCTGTCTACAGTATATAGCTTCCTCTACGCTCATATGTTGTATTCTATTCAAGATTGATGGACTGACAACATCGACTCAGGGAGGACTGACCACCTCATTCTCCTCTGTTCTTCACGATTCTCCTTGTATGGACTGATGAACCACTGTGTGGCAACGTTTCCTCAATAAAGATACCCAAGTGTTGCATTGTGTCTAATTTACCAACTCTCGTTCTCTGAACCATTTATTTACATCCTGTCTGACACTGCAACATCTTGGTATCTTAATACAGGGATTTCTTCGCTGCCTATTCCTTGGCATGACCTACTTCCACATTGGACAAATGTGACACCTCCTACAACTGCTGCACCTCCCTGTCTACAGTATATAGCTTCCTCTACGCTCATATGTTGTATTCTATTCAAGATTGATGGACTGACAACATCGACTCAAGGTGAGGGACTGACCACCTCATTCTCCTCCTGTTCTTCACGATTCTCCTTGTATGGACTGATGAGCCACTGTGTGGCAACGTTTCCTCAATAAAGTACCCAAGTGTTGCATATGTGTCTAATTTACCAACTTTGACATTGTATAGACTCAGCCCAGAGCTGTATGCCTGTTGCCTCTAGTTTGTATTAGCTGTATGTCGGGACGACATACGTACCGTAGCCGAGCTGTTACTGCAAGTTCAGTGATAGTACATAGTAGCTTATAACCATTACTGAGTCACGAGCTGTGCACGTGACTGTTAAGCGTTACATATTCTTGATGACCTAAGCAGTGTCAAAGGTCAGTCTTCAAATATGAACGCTCCTCGGCCCTCCTAGCAGTCAGTTACCATCGACACGGCATAGGGTAAACAGGCATCAGGCGTGTAGGCTCTCCGGGACTCCCATATATCTGACTCCAATATACCGTTACCACCCAAGCTCATCTTTATTATCTTACCCAATCTACGAAAGACACCCACGACAGTGTCACATAGATCTATATCATTGAAGCTTGTATCACATAGATCTATATCATTGATGCTTGTGCCACATAGATCTATATCATTGATGCTTGTGTCACATAGATCTATATCATTGATGCTTGTGTCACATAGATCTATATAATTGATGCTTGTGTCACATAGATCTATATCACTGATGCTTGTCACATAGATCTTCACTGATCCTTGATCACATAGATCTATATAATTGAAGCTTGTGTCACATAGATCTATATCATTGATGCTTGTGTCACATAAATCTATATCACTGATGCTTGTGTCACATAGATCTATATCATTGATGCTTGTGTCACATAGATCTATATCATTGATGCTTGTCACATAGATCTATATCATTGATGCTTGTGTCACATAGATCTATATCATTGATGCTTGTGTCACATAGATCTTCACTGATCCTTGATCACATAGATCTATATAATTGAAGCTTGTGTCACATAGATCTATATCATTGATGCTTGTGTCACATAAATCTATATCACTGATGCTTGTGTCATATAGATCTATATCATTGATGTTTGTGTCACATAGATCTATATCATTGATGCTAGTGTCACATAGATCTATATCATTGATGCTAGTGTCACATAGATCTATATCATTGATGCTAGTGTCACATAGATCTATATCATTGATGCTAGTGTCACATAGATCTATATCATTGATGCTAGTGTCACAGATCTATATCATTGATGCTTATGTCACAGATCTATATCATTGATGCTAGTGTCACATAGATCTATATCATTGATGCTAGTGTCACATAGATCTATATCATTGATGTATGTGTCACATAGATCTATATCATTGATGCTTGTGTCACAGATCTATATCATTGATGCTTATGTCACAGATCTATATCATTGATGCTAGTGTCACATAGATCTATATCATTGATGCTAGTGTCACATAGATCTGTATCATTGATGCTTGTGTAACATAGATCTATATCATTGATGCTTGTGTCACATAGATTTACATCATTGATGTGTGTGTCACATAGACCTATGTCATTGATGCTTGTGTCACATAGATCTATATCATTGATGCTACTCTCTTTACATCATCATTCCACCAATCGCTCCTCTTCCCTCCCGCACCCACTCGCCTGTAACCACAAACTTCTGCTGAACACTCTAACACTACATTTTTAAATCTACCCCATACATTTTCGACCCCATTGCCTACACTCTCACTAGCCCATCTATCCTCCAATAGTTGTTTATATCTTACCCTAACTGCCTCCTCTTTTAGTTTATAAACCTTCACCTCTCTTTTACTTACTGATTCTATTTTCCTTGTATCCCATCTACCTTTTACTCCCACTGTAGCTATAACTAAAAAGTGATCTGATATATCTGTGGCCCCTCTATAAACATGTACATCCTGAAGTCTACTCAACAGTCTTTTATCTACCAATACATAGTCCAACAAACTACTGTCATTACGCCCTACATCATATCTTGTATACTTATTTATCCTCTTTTTCTTAAAATATGTATTACCTATAACTAAACCCTTTCTATACAAAGTTCAATCAAAGGGCTCCCATTATCATTTACACCTGGCACCCCAAACTTACCTACTACACCCTCTCTGCATGTTTCTCCCACTTTAGCATTTAGGTCCCCTACCACAATTACTCTCATTTGGTTCAAAAGTTCCTATACATTCGCTTAACATCTCCCAAAATCTCTCTCTCTCCTCTACACTCCTCTCTTCTCCAGGTGCATACACGCTATTATGACCCACTTTTCGCATCCGACCCTTATTTTAATCCACATAATCCTTGAATTTACACATTCATATTCCTCTTTTCCTTCCATAACTGATCTTTCAACATTATTGCTACCCCTTCCTTAGCTCTAACTCTCTCAGATACTCCTGACTTAATCCCATTTAATTCTCCCCACTGAAACTCGCCTACCCCCTTCAGCTTTGTTTCGCTTAGGGCCAGGACATCCAACTTCTTTTCATTCATAACATCGGCAATCATCTCTTTCTTAACATCCGCACTACATCCACGCACATTCAGACAACCCAGTTTTATAAAGTTTTTCTTCTTCTCGTTTTTAGTAGATTTGTACAGGAGAAGGGGTTACTAGCCCATTGCTCCCGGCATCTTAGTCGCCTCATACGACACGCATGGCTTACGGAGGAAAGATTCTTTTCCACTTCCCCATGGACAATAGAGAAAATAAAAAGAATAAGAGCTATTAAGAAAAAGAAGAAAAACCTAGATGTGTGTATGTATATATATGCATGTGTATGCCAGTGTAGTGTGACCTAAAGTGTAAGTAGAAGTAGCTAGATATACCTGTTATCCAGCGTGTTTATGAGACAGAAAAAAGACACCAGCAATCCTACCATCATGTAAAACAGTTTCAGGTTTCTGTTTCACAGTCACCTGGCAGGACGGTAGTACCTCCCTGGGTGGTTGCTGTCTACCAACCTACTACCTAACTAATATAGCATTTACCTTGGAGATGGAGAAGATATGCTGGGCACAGCGTCATATGCTGTAATGAATTCATTTTGATTCATCCTTTTTCTATCACTTATTAGCTACACTCTTAATTGCTACACTCTTAATTGTTACACTCTTAATGGTACACTCTTAACCCTTTGAGGGTCGGTTCCGTACTAGTACGTCATTGAAGCCAGGGTCGGTCACATACTTGTACGCGTAAATTCTAGTGCCTACAAATCGAGCGGGAGAAAGCTGGTAGGCCTACATGTGAGAGAATGGGTCTGCGCGGTCAGTGTGCGCAGTAGAAAAAAATCGTGGAGCCAGTGGTGCATTGTGGGAACAAGATTTCAGTACCTCTCACTCACCATGCCTCGCGGTAAGAAACACCTCACTCCTCGGCGAATTGGGACTCTTTTGTTCCCAAGTGACAGCTCAAACACAGATGGAAGTGTCAGTGAAGATGAATTCCAGGGTTTTGGTGAGTTTGTGACCGAAAATAATGAACCTAATACCGGTAATAGTGAGGAAAACCCAGACGAATTTCAACCTTCCACCTCCGGTGCTATGGCGTCTTGTTCACGTTCACTTGTACCAGAACGAAGGAGGAAATTGTTATTTACTCATATCCAGGACTCAGATGTGAGCAATGGTGATGATAGTGATAGTGAATATGAACTCCAAGCTCTTCAAAACAGTTCCAGTAGCGAGAGTGAAGTGGAATATTCTCCAGTGAAGCGTCAGTATATACGACAGTATATGCGCTCTGGAAGTGTGCCATATGCTGTTCCAAGGGTAAGGAGTACATCTCGGAGTACATCCCGTGGGCATACAACAGGAAGTGATAGTGAAAATGAAGGTGATATTGTTACAATGGGGATGAAAAATGTACATGCGCCATCAGATGGTGGTGGTGGCGGTGCCAGCCATCAGGCACCAGCAGTGGGCCATGCTGCTACCCACGCCGCTGCATCAGCCTCACCCACCCACCCACCACAACAACCTCCACAACCACCTGTCAATATCCAGTACCCATCAGCAGACCGCACCTGGGATTGGCAGGAAGCTGACAATTTTGTTCCCAATCACCATCACTTTGATGAAAGTCAAAGTGGACTACAACCATCATGTACACTTGGGAACAATGCCACTGAACTGGAATGTTTCCAGTTATTCTTTGACGAACCCGATGGAAATTATTGTCAGGGAAAGCAACAGATACTTTGATTACATCATGGCAAACACGATTCTTTCACCAGGATCACGTCTACACCAGTGGAAAGAGACAACTGTGGCTGAGATGTATCTTTTGTTTGCCACAATAATGCTTATGCCACATGTGTATAAGCACAGTGTCAAATCATACTGGTAAACAGACCGCCTCATTGCAACCCCATCTTTTAGTGAAATAATACCAGTGAATCGATTTGTGCTACTATTACGTATGTTACACTTTTCAGACAAAACCAGGCCTGACAGAAACGACAGGTTATATAAGATTAGAAATGTGTTTATGTATCTGAAACAGAAATTCAATATGTATTTTTATCCCTTTAGGAAGCTTGTTATTGATGAGTCTTTGATTTTGTTCAAAGGTAGACTGTCGTTCAAGCAGTATATACCAAGCAAGAAAGAGGAAACGCTTTGGTATAAAGTTGTTTGTACTTTGTGATTGCTACAGTGGTCTTGTATTGGACATTATTGTGTACACTGGAAGCAATACATTGCAAAATACCAGAAAGTTATTGGGTATCTCTGGTGATGTGGTTAGAACAATGATGGAACCATATCTTGGTAAGGGGCATATATTATATACCGATAACTGGTACACAAGCCCTTTACTCAGTGATTTTTTGCGAGTGAACATGACAGATGTGTGCGGTACAGTGCGTGCAAATCGTAAATATATGCCAAGGTTCAACACAGGCACTCGTAGAGGTGAGGTGTAGGCGTTTGCTGCCAATGACATCATGGCATTTCAGTGGCATGACAAACGAAATGTCACACAGTTGTCATCAGTTCACCAAAACGAAATGACAGACACTGGCAGGCTGAATAGAGAGACCAATGAACCCATCCTAAAACCTGCAGCTGTAATGGACTACACTCTCAATATGCGTTCAGTGGACAAATGTGACATGCAGTTTGGGTTTGCTGATTGTGTTCGCAAGAGTTATAAGTGGTACATAAAACTCTTTTTTCATCTTGTGGACATTTCCATGCTGAATGCTTATAATGTGTATAAATTGAAGACCAGAAACAAACCACCATATGGTCAGTTTTGTTTGTCTGTCATCAGACAAATATTATTCAAGTACCAAGTAACAACACCTGCAATAGAACAACGCCTGCGAACTGATCAACACCTACCCTCTCGTCTGAGGCCTGGTGAACACTTCCTAACAAAACTGCCTGCTACTGCTTGCAAGAAAAAGGCTTAAAAGAGATGTTTTGTCTGGGCACATACAAAAAAACGCCCACAACAACGCAGAGACACTCGTTTCATGTGTGTGGAATGTAAAACACCACTGTGCATGGAACCATGTTTCAGAGACTTCCACAGGCTGCAGAACTTCTAGAAACATGTCCAGTGGCTGTATATATGTATATATATGATAGACAAATAATAATAAACAACATTGTATATTGTTCGTGTAAACATTTTTTGTAAACAATATAATGACAACAGTGTTTGTGGAGCTATTGTGTATTATACAACGAGTGAATATATACCAAATAGTGCTCATATTGGTCTCACAGGCCACAAAAGTTACTTGGAAAAAGAAAAAAGAAAAAACAAAAGAAAAAAGTGGAAAAAAAAACAAAATAAATAATTACCGGGTGACCGGAAGTCGGCGATGTTGCCATCAGCGATTCAATTTCAGTGAACTCACGCCTTTATATCTCGGTAAATATTGGTCACAAAAATTTTTTGTTTAGCTATTTAGATTTAGAAAAAAAAACTATCATTTCATAAGAATTTTTTTTTTTTTCCGAATATTTTCCGACCCTGAGAACGAGTTTGGGAAAGGGCCTGTTGACCCTCAAAGGGTTAATGGTACACTCTTAATGCTACACTCTTAATCCTTTCACGGTCCAGAGGCCAAATTTCAAAGTGTGCACCAGGGTCCAAGAATTTAAAAAAAGAAATATTTTATTTTTTTCTTATGAAATGGTAGAGAATCTTTTTCTGATGGAAAATTGACGAAATTATGCTCTCGCGAATTTTGATGCGTCAGCGATATTTACGCATCGGCAATTTTGCCGAATTTAACTCCCATTTTAGGCCAATTACATTATTCCAGTCGACCAAATTCTAAGCTATTTCGCTAGTATTACTTCTATTCTATTGATTGAGCACAAGAAATCACCCAGTCAACTGTTTCAACTACAAAATAAAGTGATCAGAAATTGGTAATTTAGCCAATTTAACACAAAAATCAAAATATTCCAATTTCAAAAGAGGGTGCAGAATAAACAATACAGACATTCCTGGCAATAAACTAACATTTCCTCTGTTCATTAGTTACCTTTTCAGTCTTTACAAATGAATTCCATTTCGATTTTTCATTCACATAATGAATTTTTATTCAAACCAAAAAATGGAAGATTTACTATTATGCAATATTGTAATAATTGTATAAATAATATCACCACATTTGTGAATGTATATTAGACCCACCAGCTGGCGCATATTAGACGTGTGAGGTCATTTGCTTACTCTTGAACATTATCAAAAATTTAACATTTCCGCTACTTTGAGCTCAGTTTCAAGCCATTTCCAGTACTAAAACCTATCAAAATCATCTCTATTTCTGTAATATATCTTCCATTCTATCAAATGATATCAAGAAATCACAAATACAACTATAAAAAGGATACGAAAAAACACTGCAAAATCGCTACTTTAATCGGAAATTACAGTTTCAGTTTTTTTCTCTCATTATGCACGGTGTGCTGCAGGATTTGTTTTATGTGGTGCACAGTTACCACATAGATGTATTATCTCATATCTAGGCCCAAATTTACCACTCACAGCTTATCTGAGTGAGCTGAGCTCATGGCATAGAACTACGGTTTGGACCCTCAACTCAAAGCCGTAGAACTACGGCACGGACCCTGAAAGGGTTACTGCTACACTCTTAATGCTACACTCTTAATGCTTTAATTCCATGGCAATCATCCACTTTTTCTTGTCAGCACTGTCCTTTGCACTTGCTTTATTAGGACCCATGGTTAGAAACAAGAAATTCTGCAAAATAACTGCACAAAACATAAGCAAATCACAAGAATTATCTCCACTGCCAGTTGAAGCATATGCTGAGTGTTGTTTTGATACACGTACATACAGTGGACCCCCGAGTTTCATAAAAACTTCACTCCTGAAGTCTGTTCAAGCGCTATTACCAAACGAATTTACTCCCTTAAGGAAAAATGTCACGTAGGTTAGTCTATTTCAGACCCCAAAAATACACTTCCACAAGCACTTACAATATTATACTTACATAATTGTACGATTTCCGGGGTTTACGAAACTCGGGGGTCCACTGTACTGCCATTTTGTGTGGCATTCTCAAACTCACTTATATGTACAGATATCCCTCAACTTTCGCGTTTTCTACTTTTGCGGGCTTCACACACTCGCGAATTCCCGGCTGCCAAATTCCCAGCCGCCAAATTCCCACCCACCAAATCATATTTAAGTTTCCCGCCACCTGAGCGTCCCTACTACCTTCCCTCTGACCCAGAAGCCAGCCCACCCACCACTCACTCACTGAGTGTTTTGTTTGTTCATTATTTGTTATTAAACTACAGTATAACATGTATGTAGTACTATATAGTACAATATTTTACTATGTTTTCATGCGTTTTATGACTGTTCATGGTTCAATAGGTTAAGGAAGCAGTAAGTAATGAATGTACTAAATAAAGGTTATCTATCTATTACATTTATTCCAAATTGATATCAGAAACATGATAAATACCCTAGAACTGTAATAAAGATGCTGAAATGAATAATATATGCCATATTATATGAGGGGTAAGAGAGCAGGACCGCTGCCATATGAGATGTTTACATCAGGGTAAACATGCCTAAATCACTCTTGTTATAAGAACAAATGCAAAAATAGCATTTATTATTTTTAGAATAATAATAATTTATAATAATTGATCTGGAACACTTTAAATGTCATCAGTATTTGGTAGCTGACATTTAGAGCACTCAACAGCAATTATTATTAATTATTATTATTTATAATTATTATTTCCCTACAATATATTGTAGGGAGATAATAATAATAATTATTATTAATATTAATATTATTTTCTTACAATATATTGTAGGGAAATAATAATAATAATAATTAATAATAATTGCTGTGGAGTGCTCTAAATGTCAGCTACCATATACTGATAACATTTAAAGTGCTCCAGATCAATTATTATAAATTATTATTCTAAAAACAATAAATGCTATTTTTGCATTTGTTCTTACGACAGGAGTGATTTAGGCATGTTTACCCTGATGTAAACATCTCATATGGCGCGGTCCTGCTCTCTCACCCTCATATAATATTGCATATATTATTCATTTCAGCATCTTTATTACAGTTCTAGGGTATTTATCATGTTTCTGATATCAATTTGGAATAAATGTAA